>CAJVPQ010000576.1:0-25840 GCA_910591825.1 Funneliformis caledonium
TAACGTGTAATTCTGACAAAGTTAAGAGCTAGGCGGATCCTAACGTCTTAACCGCAGTAAACCGCAGTTAGAAATTTTGAGTAGAGACTTGATAACGTGATCACCCTGAGTTGAAGAATTCCACGGTGACAATATTATTTTAATTATATGTATTTATTGAAAAGTGTAGTATAATATTAGTTAATAGTTTTATATAAATAGACCTGCAAGTTAATCTTGAATCAACAGAGTTTTGCTTAGAGATTGAGATAAGTCTTGAGACTAGACTTATAACTCTAGTTAATAAAGTTATTATTTTACACTTTCAACCTTTTTCTTATTTTCATTATAGGATTGATCATGATAACCTACTACACAAGTGAATTATGATAATAAATTATTTATTTGTTAATTGTTAATTTCTCTTAGAAAAGGCCTTTGAAATAATTGTGTTATTAAGTTTATTAATTTTGTTAACTTGGTTTAAGATAATTCCAGATCTAATATCATAAAGAACGAAATTCCTAAAGAACTTCTGGAAAATATAAAATGTAAATATACTCAAAAATTAAGAATTACCCTTATAGCCTTATCCAAGAGAATTAAGAGAAGAAAGAAAAATTCTTTGACAGAGCTTAAATTGAAGAAAAGAGAAATGTGATGAGTAAAATTTTAGATAGATTTAATTGGTAGAATATGAAGTCAATTTTATTGCTATAAAGATCTTTTATGAAGATCATTTTGTTCATTTTATTACTGTTGATCAACTATACAAATTCTTAGATATTAATTTTATTGCCCTTAATAGTCATGTAGATCATAGATGTCCATTTAGTTACCTGTAAATCTAGCAATTTTATTGACACAGCAACTTTATTGCCTAGCGAAATAGCAACTTTATTTTCTTTGATATATTTAGTTTAATTTATTTTATTATTCATCTAATAGTATAAATATCTCTGTATTTTCTTTAAGTTTTAGTACTGATGAGATGTTAATCTTTTAGGTATAGAACTTATATATTATATTAATAAAAATGTATAATTAACTAAGTATAAAACTTATTTTTTACAACCCTTTAAAATTATTATATATTAATTATGATTCTTTACATTTGTGCAATTCCTTTAATTATTGTTAGTGAACTTCTCATATGATATTGTATTCATTTGCTGTATTGACTTAAAGTCTCTAAAGTGTAATCTCTAAAATATTTTTGAGTTATCTTTATATTTATTTTGTGTTTATCTTAAGTGACTTTATATTGAGAATAATCTTTAATATTATTGTGAATCCTCACCTGCGATTTCTTGAGTAATTGTCTTAATTTATTTATCCTTTTAAGATTTTATTTGAGGTTATGAAACTATCATAATAAAATATAATAATATGTATAATAAAATATATAATAATCTTAGAAATAATAAATGAGAAAGAAAACATAGGTAAGAAATAGAAAATAAAAATATAAATTAAGTTAGAAATAGAAAAATTGATGGAAAATTAGAATTTATTATTGAAAAATGTTAATGAAAATATATAGTAAAAGATTAGGAATAAAGTGAAGGAACAGTAAAATAATAGAAAATAATAATAAAACTATGATGCACTAGTTAATATAAACTTTTCAATGAAATTAAAATTTTCTCTTTAAAGAAATTAAACTTGTAAAATTGTTTATTAAAGATTTTTGCTAATTATTATAATAAACTTACAATTTGGTTTAATAAAGAACCTAACCTAAAAAATCAGAAAACAACGATATTTTTTTTTAAAACGCTAAATTACTTTTTGTTTTTATTTTGCTACTTTTTTGGGTTCGACCGATAATCGTTGCTTTAATTTTAATGAATAAATCTAAAAAAAAAAAAAAGTGTAATGTCTTTATACAAACATAGTCCACTATTTTTAATATTTCTAATAAGTGAAAATTGCGATACGAATTTGTGAAGTTGCAAATAAACCAAAATGTTTAATTTTCACATTATACTTTTATAGCCAAGTTGCATATCCGGTTTGAGTTCTTCTACCAATTTATTGCATTACAATCAGGACATTCAATTTGCATCTCTCCATCACATTCCCCGATCGTATACTGAAATTATAAAAAAAATTAATTTACCAAATATAAATAATTAAAAATAATAAACAAATGAAATTACCGGATGGCCATTAGGACATTCATCCCAAGCTGAAAAGCGATAAAATAAAGAATTTTTTAAATAAATCATTCTCAAGAAAAAAACAAAAAAAATCATATCCATTTTGACATACCTGAATTTTTAAATTCAGTTTTAATCACACGATGAATTTCTAATTTTCCTTCAATATTCGTCTCTTGTATAGTGTCCGATTTATTGGGTTTGAGATCATAGCATTCATCACGAATTGATACCGATTCTTGCAAAGTAAGTGTAGTTTCGTTCAGATCATTATCATAAGATTCAACTTCTTTAATTAAATCTCTTAATCTGTTATCAAGATGGCTTTCAAGTTTTCCATTTGCAATGATATTATACGTAGAAAAATTAGGAAAAATATTATGAATACGACCTGTCATAATTCTCGTCTGAGGTATATTATCAAAAGCAAATCTATTTGGCGAATATTTTGATTGATACATATGCTTATAATGACCTAATTCTAATATTTCTACATTAACCAAAAGAAGGTGTCTGCCATAACGAGTAGATTTTGCCACTACCTGAATCGTATTTAGGTGTTTTTCAATAGTAAGTAGTAATCTTTCACCAAATTTTTTCCAAACTTCTTCAACTCTTGTAGCTATTGGTCTTTCAGCTTTCATAATTTTTTGAATTATAAATAAAATTTCATTGAAAAGAACTTTTTGTAAGTTGACCATTTCAAAAAGTGTGTCTAAATAAATTCGACGATCTACTTTCGATATCGAAATTCCTTTCTGAGAGAGTAAATTTTTAGAGGAATCATCGTCATCATCTGATATTTTAAGATTTGATAATCTAACGTTTAAATTACTTTCAGGATCCACCATTGAAAATTTAGCTTGATATCTATGAAAGAAGAAATAAAAGTTTAATTAAAATAAACCCCCACATTGATTCTTATTAAATTAAACTAATAACTTATTTTTACTTACAAAGTTGAGGTGGAGGCATCAAAAGCTTTCTTATGGGGTGGTGATTTTGTGGCACGAACAATGGAAATTAATTCTTGATAATACTTTAATAATTCTCCGACACGATCCATCCAAATTTTTTTACTAATTCTGTCAAATCCATGAAATTTGTCAACAAATTTAAAATATTTACAAGGGATAACGTCAGGTAATTGATGCTCTCCAAATACATTTTCTTTTACTCTTGAATTATCAGCGGGCAAATAACCTAGACCTTGTAGCAATCTCTGATTATCTTTCATATTATCTTCGAAAAAAATTATTCGCTTTGTAACATTATTCAATTGATTAACATATTTTGTTAGGAATTTTTTGTTTTGTGCGTCCAAGATACATTTGTTAACTATTCTTCCATATCTCCTAATATTTTTAATTGGCATTCGACATTCTGGACATGTTTTTACATTTGATAATGATGTTGGAAGGATTTTAACTGATGTCCATCCACTTTTGATCGAACCTTCATAATAATCTTCCATTCCCATATGCATATCAATAGTTTCCATAGTATATGCATGTCCACAAGAAAGAACAATCATCCTTTTCCCGTCCCAATCCACATCACTAAACAAAGTTTTTACAATTGCATCTGGTACTGTTTCAAAAAGATGAAAAAATCAAAAAAAAAATGTAATAACGACGATAATAATAAAAAAAATAAACCCGCAAAATTTTAATATACCTTGACTTTTAACAGATTCAGGTGCGCAAGTAATACAAAAATCTTTTGAAGGACAAACTTCTCCACAAACTCCAGCACACATATGACCACATTCCAACCTCTTGTTACATTTTTTATTACAAGGCAATCTAAAACAAGGAACTCCACAATTTAATCTACATCTTCCTTGATGCTCACATTCCCATGGACATGTTTCTGCACATACGGAACAAGGTTCTATACACCGTTTATCACACGATAAATGATCACATGATATTGTACATTTAGCACCACATGGTGAGCATGCGCTCCCTTCATGACACTGTTTTACACACTTATGTCCACAAAATAATGATTTATTACATAAATGTTTGCATTCTGCATGCTTAGTTCGTTCAATAGGGACGATTCCGCAATTCATTACGTCTTTGATTTTACGTATGTCTCGTGGTTTCGAAAGGTCTTGACATACATGACATCGATTTGAACATTCATGATTACAATTTAACATTTTTCCGCATATATCATTGCACTTAACGGTATCAACAGATTCATGACACTAAAAAAAAAAATATTATTAGAAAAGAAATAAAAGGTAAGCAATCAAGCAAAAAAAATAAATGACTTACGAAAATGGTTTTTGAGTGTTCGCAACTTGGTAATTGTTTTTCAACTCGAATAAAACATTTGACATCATCAACGGATTCATGACACTAAGGGTGCGAATAAAATTATTATTGATGTAATAAATAATTAAATAAACAAAAAATTTACTTACGCAAATGGTTTTTGAGTGTCCACAACTAGGTAATTGTATTTGGACTGGAGTCAAGCACTTGATTTCATCCTTCTTTTGATTTTCCCAACACCTGGCATTTTTCCAAGTATGTCCGCAACCAGGTAATATTATATCACCCATAGGAAAATTACATATTCCGCAATCATCAAAACAATACTTTGGACATGGATGATTACATACTGAATGTAATTTCGGACAAGGTTCTTTACATTTAGTTTTAAGATGATGGGGATCATCCGAATGGCACAGAGAAATACACACGTGTCCACAAGGAAGTTTTGTACGACATGGCTAAAAATGAAGTTAAGTGTAAAAAGAATATATTATATATATAACAATTGAACATTCAACTAATTTGGATTTACCTGATTACATCCACCATCAGGACTAATTCGATCAAAATCTTCAGGGTTTTCAATAACATGCTTATATTCGGGATGCTTATGACATGCAATTGGCATGCCATAACCAACTTGCGGAGGATTTCGTGTTTGTAACATATCAATTACAGGAGTCCACATCTTTTCGGATCTTGTAGCCATCAATTTAGAATTACCAATAAGATACATTCCTTCTCTAGCACGTGATAATAATACATTACTTCGATTTGTGCTCTTTAAAAATCCAATAGAGTCATACCTATCAGAATTGGAGAAATTACGAACTAAAGAAACGATGACTATGGTCGCTTCTTCACCCTGGAAATTATCTACAGTTCTTAAAGTGACTTGTTGATATAATGATTTTTCTGAGATAGAAACACTTGTATCTTCATTGGAATTATTAACAACTTCTTGCTCTTCCTCCATTTCAGCAAGATCTTGTGAATCTCTTTCGTCCAAGACTACAACAAATAACCTAGATAAGGCATCCTTGATTCTCATCATTTGTCCCAAATAAGGAGTAAGTACAGCTATATCATCAGATTTAGTATATCCATTCTTAATGAAATATTTTACCATCTCCACTACCATTCTGACTTCATAATTATTCACATGAGATAGCGTTGCAAATTCTCCATCAGAATTGTCTTCAGGATGATCATGATTAATAAAATAAACATTATGTTGAGCACCACGTACTTTCTCATATTTAGAAGTATTTTCACCATCCTTTAATTCTTCATATAGTGTGTTTCTAATTAGATCAGAAATTTCAATTTCTCTCATTCGTCTCTGAGTTAAAAGTTGAACTTTATCAATTTTAGACGAATTATCACCGTTAACTAATCTTTCAAATAATGATTTATCTAATTGATAATTTTTTCCTTGATTAGAATCCATACTAAGGGAATAGGTAGCGACATGTGGTCGAAGTTGATTTGGATCACCGATCAATATTAAATGTTGAGTTAAGGGAGTTAATGCACTAAGGATATGAGCCTCAAGCACTTCCCCAGCTTCTTCACAAATAATAATCTTTGGTTTGATAGATTGAATTAAATTTTGAAATTTAGCTGCTCCATTTGTGGTCATACCAATAACGTCACAAGACGATAACGTTTGACGACGTCCTTCGTCATATATGTCACTCCATTCATTACGTATTCTATCATACATTGATTGTAACCTTGATAAAATTTCTTTGGATTCCTGATTAACTTTTATTCGCCAATAATCATGAAGAGTTATTCGTTCCATCCTTGACATTTTCCAAATTGAATTTATATTTAGTAATAACTCCAAAGGGCGATCTGTTTCAGGTTCTTCGTAATCCAATATCCATTGTATCATTTCATGGTCGGTTTGTGATTCATCATCACTTGAGTCCGTTTCACTATCATCATCCTCCAAAATTACGCACTTGTTATTTGTTGGCCTTTTCTTTTTTTTCCCATTCATCTGCTGTGAATTTAACAAAATATTCTTTCTAGCATAAATCATATCGATATCTATCCCTTTTAACCATTTCTCAAATATGGGTAAATTCGCTGATCTATTATTATGGACAACCTTATATTCATTCAAAAATTCTTCTTCGTCACTATAAGTTCCTAAAACCCAACTTGGCAACTCATAATTATTCACGCGATCAAATTTAACATAAAACTTTTTCTCATTATTCTTCAGATAACCGGATACATCCTTCCATTTCAACATGTTATTGGACAAAGTGTTGTTAAGTTCATTAACGCGGTTTTCGATTTCTTTTAACGAATTACGTAATTCATATCCATCTTTGCCATAAGAATTGGGTCGATATATCATTTCTATATTTAATTCTTTAATCCTTTCAGATTTCGTCCGAGAGCCCAATCTAACTATATTTTTTATGTTTATGTCAAGCAAATGCTGTGAATAGGAGTGTGAATGATATGCATTAATATTTTAAGAAACAATCCAGCAAGTTCACAGAATTAAAAAAAGAATTGAGGTCTTATATCACAGTACCTCCAAGAATTGATCAAGGGCGTGATTCGTAAAACAAATGGTGAGAATGGGACCAATATTTGTTTTTCGATTTTGTTTTGCCAATAACACCTTCATGATCTCAACACCGACTACAGTTTTTCCTGTACCGGGTGGACCTTCGATCAATGCAATCTCGCGTGTTAAAGCAGAGATTAATGCTTTCGCTAAAAGAATAAAATTATAAAGTGATAAGATAAATTTTCTGCAATCAAACTTGAACATACTACATTTAGGTAATTACCTTGAGTTTCATCCAATTTACTATATTCATTAACCTTCTTTGCTACTTCATCGTAACTGCCTGTATCGCCAACATTTAACTTTAAAGTTTGCTGTTTATCACATAAAATCGATAAGTCAAATTCAAAACCCGGTGCTCTAGTGTACATAGGTGGTTCAACTACGCAATTTATTGATTCATGCAGGTCATCAATATTCGGAGCAAAATATTTTTCAAATGGGAGAGAAGAAGGATTTGTAGATTGAAGAGTTTTAAGAATATGATAATAAGCTTCGAAATAAACTCCTGTTGATTCAACCATAAATCTTTGTTCTAAGGTTCTATCGGTTACCGTTTGAGGATTTGAAATCTCACTTAACGCAATAGGATAAATTAATAAATCAGTAAAATTAATACAGATATCCGCATAATCGGCATGCTTAGCCAAATCTCTTTCATTCCTTGATGCTACCACTCCAAAGAAAACCAGGTACTTGTCAGAATTTCTTTTAGATTTTTCGTCATTATCAAATTCATCATGATTACGTCCGGCATCTGGATTCGGTAATAATAAAGTAATCAAACTGCCATTCAATAACCTTTTACTTTTCTCCCAATATGCTATTCTATCCCGTTCAGAATTTGTATAGCGATTTTTTGGGGGAGTAAATCTTAAAGTATAAGCAAAGCCTTTCTTCCTATCACAGGTAACACCGATGAATTGTATATTGGTATATACGTGTAAACCACCATATTCCTTTTGAATCCTCCTTATTTCCTTTGAAAATTCATTATTATTAAGTGAAGGTCTCAAGTTTTGTGATAAGACATTTATTAAATTTGATATACTTCCTCGAATGGGATTCAACAAGTCTTCCCTTAATAAACGAAAATGTGTATCAAGCAACTTGGCGGCCCCATTGGGCAGAAAATGCGGTGCATCAGGATGAGAAAATGGTAAGAAAGGACGGCGATCACATAGAATTTCTTCTATCGTAGGAATGATTGATATTTCCGAAATTTCTTCAAAATCATTATCATGTCTCTTGCCATTTTTAGACAATTCTCCAGGAGGATCATAAGATCTTTCAAGATCAGCTCTTCTGGCAATCGACTTATATCGCAACGAAGTTAATTTGGAAATTAATTCTTTTTTATTTGGATTCTGTTCATCAATTAAACTAACACGTCCATTATTTAACAATCTAATCATGGTATTCATTTCGTTTTCTAATACCATGAAAAAATATTTTCTTGATTCCAAATTATTCATTAACGGGTCGGTTGAAATGGTCAACGGTTGTTGAAGTTGAAAATTTTGTTGATACAAGGTCTTAAGATTTTGCAAATCGCGAGCAATTTTGTGCATGGTCACATTGATAGAAGCTTCTTTGATCCGACGTAATAATACGGTGAGAAGCCGTACGATTATCAAGAAAAAGATTCCGATGCTAGAAATATAAAAGAATATTAGTTGAATGTGATGCGCCAAAGAAAAATCCAAGCACTGTACTCACGAGGATGGAATAAATGCATATCGATCGCGTCTCAATAAATCTTCCACGCTAATTTGATTGTCAGCAACAGAATTACGTTGCACTAAAGTCTCCAACATTTTTATTACATTATCATAAAGAAAAGAGTCCTATAAAATAAGAAAAAAAACATATTAATCACGAGGGAAAGAAGAATAACTATGATCAGCCGATTCTGTTAAGAAGACTTACAAGATTGATGTAAACAACCATAAAGATGGCATGAATATACGTTTCCAAAAAACATTCAGTAATAGAAGTTCTAGTCAATAAACCCAATAAAGGTAATATAACATGTTGAAAGGATAATAAATCGTCCCTGAGTCCCGCATCGCACGACATTGAAGGAATGGTTATGATTTCCCTTAACTTTTTAACGCCACCATCAGGATTACCGAATGCTTTTATAAAATCTTCTATCTCATGACTATAACGATAATTCGTTACAACCAACGCTGAACTGATGAAGATTCTAACATCACCCTGATTCAAAGTTCTAAATTCTTTTCTTATAATTTTTTTCCATATGGTTTTAATCGGATCTCCATTGGTTATAACAATTAATCGGTCACTACCATGACATGTTAATTCGGAAGATCGGAAATTTTCTATTGTCGCTTCTTGTTGTGCTACCTGTATTGCTGGAATACTAAGTAATGGAGCTGGTGGAGCTGGTGGAGCCCTACGGCCAGCATTTCGACGATCATTATTACTTCTACCACGACCTCTATTACCACGTCTATAATCAGGGTTTTGTCTACTCATAATGATGAACTGTGTTTAAAACAAACGTTAAATTTTTTTTTTTTTTTTTTTCAAAAAGAAAAAAAAAAAAAAAGAAGAGAAATGATTTTCTATAATTATGAGTAGTATATAAAGGAAAAAAAATTAATATTTATTTATTTATTTCCAATTTCGGCAACAATAACATATATGGCATGTGAATTACCAGACTATGCAATAATAAGTTAAACCCGTTCCCATTATAGTTTAGGTTTGATGCAAGAACTTTTTCTGTTAATTACGGACCGTTTCGATATCGGAAAATCCGTCAAAAATCTAATAGTTCATCATGATCGGGATTTATTTTGTTTTATCAAACATCTACTTTTATGTTAGGGAGTGCATATTTTCAACAATTTTAACGATTTGGCGCTTTCGAAGGGAAAAATTTATTGGTATCTGACAAAAAGTTTTTTGTGTTGCATAATTTTTTTCAAAGATAATTGTTACACGAATTCTGCTCATTACTTTTTTTTTGAACCTATAGTATATCCGCATATCCCATTGTTCATATATTACACAGTTAGTTTTTTTTTAAGTTTACCAATTAATGTGCGATATTTTATTTGTGTAAGTTGTTGCATCTTACAAAATTTAAATCTATCTACTTTTACTCCATTAGTAAGTTTAAACATTTAGTCATGCAATATCAGCATCAAAAAATGTACAGATTCTTTTAATAACGTAGGTGATTGCTATTTCTGTTCCATTAATACAGATGGTACATTAAAGCAACATTAATCAACTTTTGTTGTTGATATTAAATAAATTTAAATTATGACCATCTTTTTTAAAAAAGAAAAAAAAATCTTATTTATCTTGCCAAAGTAAATACATTCTTTTGAATATAAATAACATAGTCCGGATTTAACAACAACTGCCTTTACAGGAAATAAAAGAAATATAATAAATTGAAATAAATCCATAACATATGCATAGCAAATCATTGATATGGCGTCGTCTTTACTGCACCACGTAATATTTTCAGATTTATACATTATTTTCATTATTCACAATTTATATATTTACAAAAACATTTTACCTTTTATTCATGACATGTCAAAGATTAGATTAGAAATTCATTATATAAATATCTGGAGTATTAACGATGTAAAAATCCAATCAATTACATATTTCATTGGGGTGCGCTGTCAATTAATTGAACCAAAACTATGTATAGTCCTATAACAAAAATTACTATTGAAGATTTTTATATTAAGCTATTTTATAGTATAATTTAAATTATTTTATAATAAATTTACTATTAACGAAGCTATATTTTCTTTTTCTGGATCCTTCTTATCTATTCATTTCAGATTTTTCGAAAATACTCCAAATATCTGTCTCTTTCACAAAATAGATCGCTTATTTTAAAAAAATTCATTAATACTCCGAAATTAATAAATTAAGCTTTCTAAATAGGTAAAATAAATTTTTTTTTTAACGTGAGTTTTGAAAAAAACGAGGTATTTTATGTTTCTTAAAATTATCATGTACCCATTCTACTTTACTGCGTTACTTAAATGTTAATAGAGTACAAGTTATTAAATTTTAGAATTTATTAGAAAAATGGCTCGCTATCTCTAATAATAAGTTTTACTATAGGACTATATATAGTTTGTTAAATTATGTTGACAGCGCACCCCAATATTTCATGTACGCAATATGGAATTTAGTGAATAGCTAGATTATCTCCTCGTTCTTGGGAGACTTATTGTTGGTTTTGTTAGCTGGATTAAGATAATGTACTTACAATCCATGCATTTCTAATTACTTAAAATTAGTAGGAAAATATTTATCAATTAAATAACTTTTAAATAATCAATGAACAAACTTTATGATGTTCATATGAATGAAATGTAATAACTTATTGAGAAGATATGTGTTTATTTATTTGAATTATTGCAAGTCTCTGTATATTTTTGAAATGCAGTGGTTGGCGCTCCTTTTTTATTTCGCTCGATCTCAGTATGATTTTTATGTGACTTTTTAATCTATCATTAAATTCTGATTCATCATTAATTTATTAATAATATTTTTTCGAAGATGTGCTTCTGACATTTTTGTCCTATCTATTTATTGATCGATTGAATAATTATACACTTTTTTTTAGTTTTTGAAAGCTCGATCGATCCCTCATTATAATTATTAAAATTAGTAAATTTTTTTTAATGTTTTGCATGAAAGATTAAAGTAGAATAATTATTAAATTGAAAATTTCTAACAATGATTTATTTATTTATTTAATAAACAATTTAATAAATGTTTCTAATAGAATAAAAAAATTTTATGGAAGTTCTTCCAATTTATAAAACTTAAGATAAAAAATACAAGATATTTAATTCTAATAAACTGTAAATTAAAAAATATATTTTGAATTTATTAGCAATTACTAAAATAATTTACCTTGCAAGTTGCAAGCTTATAGGAAATGGTAACTTAAATAAATGTTCATCTAGTTAAATTAATTAAATTATTGACATTTATAAATATTTTGTAGTTATAATGATATAAGTTTCTTTGGTCTGAAGATTCGACTATATATTAAAAAGATAGATATACCAAGAATATATACAGTATAATATATTATAGATCTTGTTTCCGCTTTTTTAAAAATGTCTTCTACATTAGAAGGGTATCATAAAGGACGGGAATCTAAAAAAAAAACTTAAATTATTTATGAATAGCTAAATTGATCGTAAAAATAATAATCATTTGTGACGAAAACTCTCGTTCAAAATTTAAAAAGATTTAAACTTTCTAATACTGAATGGATAGCAAGTTCAAGACGCAAGTCTGAACAAAGTTTGGCAAGATATCGACCGGAAACTGAAATCCAATATAGTATGAAACTTTGCTCAAAAATTTGGATTAAAATAGATAAACATTAGCAAAGTCTGGTAATTTACATGTTATCTTATATATTTTTAATAATATTATTATATTTAACATTATTAAATTTGATTTTTTAAAAAAAAATAGAAAAAATCATCATTAACAATTAGTCTATTTCGACAACCAATTCTGTTATTAATTCCATAATTATTTTAACAATACTAGTAATTAACAAATAATTATTTTTTTATTTACTATAGCTTATTAAGATCGTCTACAATCATTTTTTATTTTTCCAATGAATTTTATTTTAGGATTTCATGTGAAACCATCGTGGTGCTTATAAATTTGATTAAACGTTACATGATTTACCACGTACATAATTCGAATGAGCGGGTCAATTGGGTTGAAGAATATATCTCAAGTAAAAATATCAAGTACTACGAATACAAACATTTTAGCAATTTTCAAAAAATTGGTGCTGGTAGCTTTGGAAAAGTTTATCGTGTAAATTGGCAAAGTCCAAAGCAATATATGGCGTTAAAATCGTTTAAAAACTTCAACAATGTCTCTGTTGAAAAATTGTTCATGAGGTAATTACAAAATAATATTGTCATTCGATCGATTTATTATAAATCCTTTATATATCAAGCTAGAATTTATATTCTAATAATTTTAGCTTGAACTTCAACGGGAAGTTGATTTTCATAGCAATATCATTCGCTTTTTGGGAATCACATCATCAAACCAAGGTATAAAATCTTAAATATATTGACTTTGCATTTATTTATATTAATTCATTTAATTCATTTATAAATATATATATATGTTTTTTCAAAAAAAAAAAAATGTAGAAAATCAAAATAATCAATTGAAAAATTCTTGGTTAGTAATGGAATATGCTGACGGTGGTGCTCTTAGAAACTATTTGAAGGGTAACTTTGATAAGCTTGCTTGGGAAGATAAATACAACTTGGCATTCCAGTTGGCTAGTGCTGTATTGTTTTTACATAACGAAGGAATTGTGCATCGTGATTTGGTAATCTTATATAGCATATACTTTCTTCTAATAATGATGTTTAAATATTAATTTTTTTTATATGCATAGGCAATTTATTAATTCATCAAGGTGTAATTAAACTAGCCGACTTTGGATTATCGAAAAAGAATTGAAGCAGAACTAGTCATTCAAAGGCTTTGGAGTGATTCCTTATGTTGACCCAAAAATTTTCAACAGACGAAAAAATGATAACACATCACCACAATTTAAACTTAATGAAAAGAGCGACGTTTACAGTGTTGGCGTTCTTTTATGGGAGATCTCAAGCGGTCATCCTCCTTTTTATGTTAAGAATGAAGGATACGAGATTAGTTTAGCTATCGACATTTTAGGAGGACTTAGAGAAAAGATTGTTCCCGACACACCTGACGATTATGTAAATATTTATACCGGTAAATATATATTATCATAAATTTAATTAATTTTATAACATATATATTTTTTCTAAGTAATTTTTTTTGACCATAAACTTTTATTTATCTTAGAATGCTGGGATAATGAGCCAGATAAACGTCCATTTATGTATCAAGTAGTTGATAACTTACATATAATTATTTCAAAAGCAAATATGCAAGAAAATGATCAAATTAATAACCGTGAATTAAATATTCAACCATCAGAATTACAACTTTATTCTCCAAATATTAATAATTCATCACATGGAGAATTATCTCGAATTATGCAAAATTTTGATCAGATAAATGATCAAATGAATAGTTATGTATCATTATCGGAAACATCTCAAAATTATTTAAATGATGATGATTCTTGCAATAATAACATAACATTACATGAAGAATTATCACAAAACTTTAATCAGATGAATGCAGAAGAATTAGAATCAAATATTGAAGTATCAAAATTTAACTATGTCAAATGTTTAACGTTATTAATAAGGATGACATAGCGTTATTACAAAGATATCGAAATTTAACGAAACTTGTTTGCCTATCTACTGAAATAACTATCCTACCAACTTTACCAAATACCTTAACAGAACTTAATTGTTCTTATACTCAAATAACTATCCTACCAACTTTACCCCAATCCTTATCGAAACTTAAATGCTCTTGGACTAATATAGCCATCCTACCAACTTTACCCAACTCTTTAACGGGACTTGAATGCTATTTTACTAGAATAAAAAGCTTACCAAATTTACCCGATTCCTTAAAAAATATCAAACCTGAATCTTTAACAAACTCAACTTCGAATAATTCCTGTGCTTTAATTTAACCTAAGTCTTTCACTTTCTACATAACCTTTCTTTTTAAACGTTCAAGTTTCTTTTGAGGAGTAAATATAAATATATGATTTAAACTATGATTTAAAAATAAAGGATTTCTTTACTATTAAAGGAAATGATTATTGTTAATAATGAAAATTATATAAAAATATAAAGCATGAAAATATTATAGGTTTTTATTAAACATTTCTATTTTTGTCTTTAAATTAGTCTTTCGGCAACATTTTATTAAAAACCCAATGATTTCTTTACACGCTATTTTTATCAAAATCTAGCGTAATATTTAATGTCATTTCAAATACGAAATTGCAAATGAAATTAATATTAAGTAATAAATAATATAATAATATATTTAAATACCACTCATTTTCTTTATATAAATTTATTAAAAAGTTAAAGATTATCAACAATAATTCTGTCCTGACGCGAAAAAAAAACCGAGATGACAATATAACAAATTTTTGTAAATTTTAAATAAACAAACAAAAAACCCTAATTTAATTTTATATGATCTTAAATTATTTGGTTCTGAATTATGTGTTGTGTTGTGACCATCAATGGGACTATTGTTGTAGTTAATTGGATTAGTGGTAAAGTAATAATTTATTCAAAATACATGAAGTATATATACCCTATAATGCAAAAATACAAGTATAAAAATCGCATAGAACCTGATTAAAAGTTGGATGATTTGTTAAATGCTGCAACATTTATCAACAAATAAAATATAATAAATAGTAAGATATTTAATGATTTGCACAAAAACCTATTATGTAAAATATTGCAATATTTGTACGCTCACTATTTTAAATAGTTTCACTTTTGGTGTGATTTTTGGATTCTTCAAGGATGAGATTGTAATTCTTTTTTGAAAAATAATATTTGCGTGATATTTTGAAACCAGAGCTCCTTCGGATAAATACATCAATCATATATACCAGGTATAATTGAGGATAAAAAATTTTCTTATATATTATCCGAATCTCAAAGTCCAATCTTGTTAGTTAAATTGAAATTGTGGTTCACAAATTGTCAAAATTGTCGAAACAAATGAAAACATACTGTCAACGTTGTCAAAATTATTTTCGAAAAGTTTAGAACTTTGGATTAGGCTTTGCCCGCAACTTTATATTTGATATATTATGTTCACATAATTGGAGATTATCGCCCAACAAAAATGCGTGAAAAATAACTAGCCATTTAAATCTAATACCAAAGACACTGTAAAATTTGAGAATCATTGTATAAATCATTATTTAATCTTTGTAAAATATTTTGGCAGCTTTAAACACCTGGAATAATATTTTTTTTAAAAAAAAAAATTCCAAGTTTTATGAAGATTATTTAATGTTCAAAAAAATTAAGTTTTTAATCCACCGTTAACAACCCTCGAATATACTAACCTAATTCTTTATAATTAGTTCCGTATGAACTTAAACTATAGGACTCTTGACGACTGTCATTCTGGAATATCTAGTTCTTGATTGACGGAATTATGTGTTGTATTCAAGAAGATTTGTGACCATCAGGATTTGTGATTATTTACGTTGATCAATTTCGCATTAAACCGCGATTTCAATCGGATTTTCTGTTTAGTGCTTATTTATAAACGCGCCTTCCTTCTTGTTGTCTCAATAATTACGCAGAAAATGCTCTACGAAGCTTTGCAATTATGAAAGTAATTCTTCTAAATAAATTTGGTTAAATTCCTATTTCCACTCGCAATAGGAATAAAGTATAAAAGAATCTTTTTTTTCCGACGCGATAACTGATATTATAAAAAAATCAAGCGTTATTATCTAAAAAACCTCTTATTTGCTTTATCTAATTTTGTCCAGTTTGACTTTAATTAGTGATGTTAGGCTGTCCTTAACGGTCCTTACGATTTAAGAGATCACTAACTTTAGAGAAGCCTAATCACTTATCTATAATAAATAACCCCGTCAAAAAAATGTCATAAATATTTTATAATTTATAATAAATGAAAATGATATTCAAAATTGGCAATGTTGATGGGACCGCTATGTATAGGACTGGTCCTTCCTAAATCCTTAAATTTTAAATTTTAAGAAATTCTGGGATTCCAAGAGGATTTTATATTTATTTTCTTTAAGTAGCTCATTAAAACATTAGAATAGACAAATTTTAATAATAAATTTGTAAATATAATTCTTTGTAATTTTCTTGGGACCTTTAAGACCGCTCAACATCCCTAACTTTAATCAACGTTTCAGAAAACATGCAACCATCTCATCATTCGTTGATTTTTTTGTTCGTTAGTTCGGTGATATTTATGGGGATCATTACCATATGGTCTGGTCTTTATTCAAGAAAAAAAATCTCCACACGACATGTAATATAAAAAAATACTTTTACTGACATTAGCGACAACTTACCGTAAAAATTAATACTAAAAACGCCAACGAACTTTCTACATATTTGTCTGCAGAAATCAATACCAAAATCGTGGAAATTGGAAAAATTGATACTGAAATTAATAAAAAAAATTAATAAACTTCACGTCATTGACCACAAGACATAATTCTTTCGAAGAAGCGTAATGAATTTGGCAGTATGAAATCTGAATTCGATACCTCTAGTTCTTCCATAAGTCCTTCTTCTAATTCATCATCCGATTAGTCCCTTGAAAAAAATACGAACCGTTTTAAGAGTTTTTGATTCGAATAAGGAAGGGGGGGTATGGATTATGTGAAATTCGTGAACTTACTGGGAAAAAGTCGGGAAGGATACCGCAAAAAATCTTTAATTATGGGTGTGGTGATCGAAGTATATACAAATGGATAGTTAATAGCAGTGCGGAGTAGTGGAAAGGAACTGCCATCGTATGAGTAAGTACTCGGCAAATTCCTCCCTTTAAACTTCCACTACTCCCTTTCATATACGAAAAAAAAATAATAAATATGTTTTCGATTGATTTTTAAATTTATGAATGTGTTTTGTGTATAAATTTTGTTATCAACTAAAGCAAATTAATTTTTTCTTGGTCCCAAAATATGAGCAAAACTTTATTTTTTTTTTTTTTAGAGAATGAAGCGGAAAAAAGCTAGAGAGAAATGTAACATAAAAAACTAAGAACACCATGATCAAATACAAAATAAATTATATGTAATGCAAATAAACTATATAATATTATTTAGCATCGCGGATAACATACGTTCTTTAAATTTCATTTATATAATTTCAAAGACATTAATAATCTGTTAATGTGTAAAGAACGCAGAAAGTTGTAAAATGAGTCGAGTTTTCCAAAGTTATTGTGTTAGATTTAACTAGCCTCGAAATTAACGATGTGCTATGTCCCGTTGGTCATGATAAAATTACTATGCTTACGTTCAGTTTTTTGTTTTCCTCACTTTATGCGCGCCAGATATCCCACAGAGGAACAGGCTTGCCGTCCTCTCTCTCCATCTTTGCTATTTTCCAAAATTTGTCTTTTGAGCTCAGTTGAGACTTATCCTGGAGTTCCATATCGGTGACTACTTCCTTTGCGATCTCAGAATCAGCGAGCTTGATTATAAGTTGCATTGAAACTGAGAGGCCGATGCAAAATCTGTTCGGAGTGAACAGGCCAGACGGGTCATACTTTTGTTTGATATTGCAAAGTCGTTCGTACTTTCCTTCTGGGTGTTGGTCGTAATAATACTGCTGATTGGCACTCAAGTCCAAATCGTGAGATCCCCACAAAACGCGACGATCATGTTCGCAAAATTTGGCCTTCGGCTTTCCAACTCCCTCATCGTTTCCTTGCTGCCACTTTATCGCCTGCTCGCGTTGGCCGCTATGGTAAAAAGCATCCATCGTGCATCCAAGGCGTGTGTCTCGCCAACTAAACGAAGTGGGACTGTTCTTTCCATTTTGGAAAAATCGTGAATTGGAGCCACCAATATGCTGAAATTGTGCTGACAATTTCAAACTCAGGCAGTGACCAACTTCGATTCGATCGTAAACCCAATCCGTCCATCTGAGATCCTTGAGTCTCTGGGAACTGGAATTAGACGAGTATGTACGCTTGACGTACGGATATTTGAACTCCCGTGAAATAGGAATAATCCAGTGGCTGGTCAACTTAGACATTGGTGTGTATACCTTGTCGCTGACTTGAATTATCCCTTTGCCGGCGACCTGTCGAATTTTGTCGATGAAGTTTGGGTTGTAGCTTTGTTGATCTCCTTGCAGATTGGACCACTGCGCGAAAACAACGATCATCCGGGGCCAAACTACCTGATGTGGCGTGCGATCATATATCATGTCATAGGTTAACTCTTTAGTGTCAAACTGACACTCTTCCGACACCATGATACAATAGTCGTAATCAGCAGGGAAATTTTCATCTTCGGCCATTTCCACCATGACATTCAACAGGGCCTTGAAACGTTGGCGATCGTATGGGTATGCGGCTCTAAGTCCGCGAGAATTCGGATGGTCTTGATCTCTGAAGACGTGCAGTGAGACGTGGGTAAGCACCCCAAAATTCCCAGGACTCCCACCCAGCACGGCGAAAAACAAATCCTGGTCCTGGTAAAGGTTGCGGCAAACCCAATGCACTTGACCATCGGCGGTAATAATGCGGAATTTTTTGACATGATCCGAGAGGAGCCCGAAACTTCTGGCCAACTGACCGTATCCTCCAGTTTGGATATGTCCACCCATATGTACGTACTGACATTGACCATGTGGCACAAATCGATTTTTTTCCCTGAGCTTGGCATTGAACTCGCCTAACGAGAAGCTGATACCGAACGTCACCGACGTGCAATTCTCATCTTCCCATTCAAAATCCCTGTACGTCTGTGATAAATCGAGTTGAATGTTTCTTCCACTTGTAGACGATGCACCGCTGTATTGATGACCTCCTGTGCGCACGGCCACAGCGATTTTGTTGTCGCTCGCGTACTTGATAGCTTTAATCACGTCGCTGTCGTCTGCTGCCTTTATAATAGCCGCCGGTTGAATGATGTCCTCCTCCAAGTACGAGCTCGATGCATACTGATAGCATTGAGCCTCATAGTTAGCATCATCGCGTTTGATCACCTTTCCCTTGAATTTCGGGAACTGCTGTTCGATGTTCGAATCAGAAACACGAGCAGAACTGAAGTTTACTCCGTTTGTCATTTTAATTGCAAATTTTAGAAAGCAAGCGTTGAAGGAAAGCTTGCATTAAATATAAAAGTTCGGTGCAAAAAATTCCTGCATATCCACACATCACGAGGTATTGTCTCATTATTTCTATTTTGAAATGAATCTTAAATGACCTTTATATGACTTATCATTTGAGATCATTTGTCATTAAAGTCATTTACAATATCAGCCAAATTTAAACATAAAGTCAGCCAAAGCAAGATCTAAGAAAAGTTAACATTATGAATTATAGATAATTTTAACCAGATTACAAGACCACAACATAAATTATTCAAATGCTAGATCATTATTGATTTGACTTTAAATGACCTTTAGATGACCGGGTATTTGTCATTTATTCATTCGAGATCATTGAGGTTACTTTCAATTACTGGCAATAATGGAATAACGAGAACAATAGCATTTGATTTGATATTGTCTCAACTCGTCAATAAATGAAGTAAGTACGAGAATAATAGTAAAGATCGTCATGCCTAAATGAGATTTATTATTTGAATTACGAACTCGTGGATCTTTTCAAAAATGACCTTACTAATAAATTTAACATTCCAGTACAAATTTAGATATAAAGTAAAAATAAAATTAAAAAGTGACTGATGTGGCTAGTTACAGTAAGTTAGAGTTCGAAAAATATTCCAGAAATCGGCATTTACGAATGGCGTAGTAGCTGCGTAAAAATATTGAAAATATTGAAAATGTCGATAATATCAATTATATGTTAAAATAATTATAATCGATATTATAAATAATTATTAAATTTATTATAATTGACATTTTTGATTTTTGATATATTCGTTATATTAATTATTTTTATTATATTTGATATATTCGTTATATTTATTTTAAAATAGAAAAAATTAGCATTTAGAAATTTTGTATATAAACCCAGGAAATCCGCTTTGTTCAAAAGAATAAGGTTGATGAGTCTGTCCGAAATCTTGAGTTAATAAAATTCCATGTTACACTTTCAAACTTTATCGTGTCTCCATATAGACTGACTGATAACCAACTACACATAAAGTAAATAGTTGTATAAATCTTTCTTAGGACGGACCTTAGTTAGATTTAATCGTTGTCTTGTTAATCTGGTTTCGGTTTAAACCGGGTTAACAACAGTAATGCGGTTAATAATTATAAAATCAATCGTAAATATTATTTTTCGAAATCGAATAGAATTCCTGAGTATCCATTAATGATGCCTTTGAATGGAATGTTACAAATATAATTAGGAAAATTTTCAATTTTTATCTTGTAATAATAATCCAAATCGTAAATTCTTCGTAAATTATTTCCACAAAATTATCGATATCAAGCAATTCAACCACCTAATCCGAATTATTATAAACAACGAATTAACCTCCTCTTTCAAGTGATTTAGATCGCTTTATTATTTTTCCGTAAGTTTTAGATATATGGGAGGGCGTAGTAAAAAGGAGGAAATCTGAAATTTTTGCTATTTTAGTTCTTAAGCTAATTTTGAGCACATGACTGTGATCAATCAGGTGGACCAATTACAAAAAAATTTATCATTTTTAGATTTCCCCCTTGCTATTGACTGCCGCCCATATTTATTTATTTATTTTTTTTTTTTGCTTTTTTTATGATTGTTTTTAAGAAAATTAATTTTTAATTATTTAAGCTTAATGATGATAAAGTTTTATCAATACTGAAACAAATAGTTCTGAAATCATTTATTAAGATAATTGTATTAGAAGCAATCTATATGTATAATAAATGTTTTAAATAGAGATTTTACAATTAATAAATATTTAAATATTATTTTTTATGGTCTTTTCTAGTTGATATTCTCTGAGTAAAGAAATTATATTAATACCTATCAAGTATTATATAATAAAGCAAAAAGATTTATCTTTTAAAGAAATTAATTATAATTTAACAAATTTAATAGATAACAAGCAGAACATTATCTAATTAGTTTTTTTTTAAAAGATTAAATAATTCTTATAAAAAAAAAAAGAATATTGAAAAAAGATTACCTTTTAAATATTTTAAGTGAAATCTGAATTTTTATTAAGAAATATTTATATTATTTTATAAATAAAATTTACTTATAATTAAAGAAAATAATACATTATTATTATTTTTTTTTAAAATAAAATTGATATAGACACTGGTATAGAAAGAAATAATAAATATATATATTTTAATAAATGAAATTGATTTTTAATAATATTTGCAAAAAAATGGTGGCAAAAAAGAATAAAATAATTATATATTTTTTGAACAATGATATTTTAAATTCAGTTTTTTATTTTGTATTTATAACAATTTAAATTATAAGTAGAAGCTTTTATTAAGTAAAAATTATGTAATTAGAGTATATATATAAATGAACTGTATAGTTAGCTAAATTGTACTATATAAAAATATAACTACTAATCATATTTTATTGTATAATAAATATAAAAGTTAAAAATATGTAAAATGCGTTATAATTAGCTGAAATACTTTTATACAGAATAATTTAGCTGACTTTTATCTACAAGCTCAAGTAATTATAACAAAATACTGTATTTATTTAATAATATTAAATTAATCTATATTGTTTTAATATCAGCATTTTATACTTTCATAATGTTAATATATTAAACTAAATAAATGCCAACTAATAAAATATTATTTAATAAAATTGCACAATTATAAAAAATTGTATAATAAAATAATAAGAAAAATCAGAAATTAATAAAATTACAAATATAAAATTAAAATGTTAAATTAATGAAAGTAAAAATATTGTAAAGGAATTAAAGGAAAATTTATGAAGAAAATATTTTAGCTAAAAAAGAAAATAAGAAAGAATAGTAATAAAATATACTAAATATATTTGAAAAATTTTAATTAGATAAAGAAAATAATAAACCTCAGCTAATCTTCATAAATAAGCATATATAATGATAACAGATTTTTAGTAATTTTCTTTATATATTTTGCTGATTTCTAATGAATAATATTGATGATTACTAAATATCTTGAACATATTTATAATTTATTTATGATTTCACTTGAATTATTATTCTGCAACCTTTACTTATCTAATTACTTTCTAATAAAAATAAATAATACTATATTATTATTATGTATTCACTATTATTCTAAATAATTCTTTTCACTTTTTTTTATTCTTCAAGCTGATAGACATGACTTATAGAGAAATTTTAGCTAATTTGTTAATTAGATAACAGAAAGGTAATAATTTAAAATCAATGTCTTTCATAATTCTGAAATTAAACTATGATTTTTTTTTACTATTAAAAATTTTATTATAGTTTAAATTATTTTTTATATTAATAGTTTTTAAAATTACTTTCATTTTGGCCTAAATATAAAAAAATTAGCTAAAAATTTAAATATTTAGATATAAATTCAAATATAATCTAGCTCTTTTTTTTGTTACTGAATTATTATCATCTTCAGAATTATTTTGTGATAATTTCAATTTATTATCAATTTAATAAACTTGTATTTTTCTTTTAATTTTAATGAAGTTTTTTATTTTGTAAAAAGATTATCATTTAACTACTTTAACAATTTTAGGTAGCTATATATTTTTAATATTAAATCAGTTAAGTCTTAAATATTAAAAAGAAAAATTAGTTATTATAAATATTAAAATATTAATATTAAGAATTTTTACTTCTTCTATAAATCATTATTTTTCTTATTAAATTCTTTATTGATTTCAACAAAAAAATTTAATTTATTTAAGTGATTAGAATTTTACTACTCCAATTTTTTTTAATTATTTTACTAAATTAAACAAGTTTTTTTTTAACTTTTAATTCTCTATATAAAAATAAAGAAAATAAGTTAATTATAAAATAATAAATAGAAATAAATCAAAAATATTATATCTAATTCTAAATTATTAAAATTATCAAGAATCTCAATTACAGTCACAACTAAAGTACTTGCTATTAGTTCTTAATGAAATTTAGATAAAAGCTAAATTTTTTTATATCATTTTTGAATTTCTTTAAATTTACATCTATAATATGAAAGGTAATTTAGTATTAATATTAACTTATATTTTGAATAATTTAGCATTTCTTAAATGATTTTATTGAATACATTTTTATCTTTTTTTATTATAAAAAAGTAAAAATCATCTTATTATTTGAAAAGTTAACTGGCTAATTAATAAAATTTAACTTACATTTTCCTTCTTCATTAGCCTTTTTTAATTTTTGACATAATTTTAATATTGATAATTATTAATAGCAAGTGAAATTCTATTATAAAAAAGTGATTTATTATTTAAAAATTTGAACTTATTAATTAATAAATTCAACTTATGTTTTATTTCTTCATTAGCTGATTTTGATATTTAGAAATATATTTTTAATTTAGTTGAGATTATATTTTTATTATAAAAAAGTAAAAAAAATCAGTTTATTATTTAAAGTTAACTAGTTGATTGATAAAATTTAACTTATATTCTTTTATTTCTTATAACAATTTTTTATTAGTATTTTAGTGATATTGTATATAAAAAAAATAATTATAAAAAAAGAAAATTTGATTATAAAAATAAAATTTAGTTTTAAAAAGATAAAGATTGTATTAAAATTATTTTTAAAAATTGAAAAATTAAAGTTTATTTATATAAATTTTCCTATATATGCTGAAAATAAACTTAATAGTATATTAAATAATACAGACTCTTACCAAAGTCTCTGGATACCATCTTTTAGAGACTTTTTCATACTGATTACATTATATGACTATATAAAATTGTGACTATATAATATTCTGAACATTGTTTACATAAATCAAACCAAATAAATATGTATTTGGTTTGTTTATTTTGATTTTAGATCAAAATAAAATTTTATTTTTTTTAAAATAATGAAAATGTTCAAAGAATTAATAATAGAATAATATGGTAGCATAATTTTTTGCCATCAATGTGATGATAATTATTGAACAATTGCCACAACTATCAGTTGTAAAAAGTCAACAGTTCTTAATATTTTAAAAAAAATGAATGTCTCTAGAACTATTAATTCAAAGTCTCATTCTGGTTGACTACTCTTAATTAAAGATTTGAAATAAAGCTGACTTAAGCAAATTGTCACTAACGATAAAGAAAAAAATCATTGCTTATACACTGTAGAAGTACAACAATTCTGGCAAAAAAGACTGGTCAAAATGTTTTAACTTGTACTATTGATCAGACACTTTGTGCAGCTAGGTTAAACAATTGTATTGCTCAATGAAAACCTTTAATTACACCAGCAAATGTTAAAGTATGTTTTGCATGGTGTTTGGAATACCAAAGTTAGATAAAGGACAATTAGTCAAAAGTCATGTGAAATGATGAATCTACCTTTTCATAATTTTAACAAAGCCATTGTAGTCGAATGTAATATGATTCTTATGAAAAATAGAACATTTCTTGTATTTCTGCCATAATAAAACATAGCCCTAGCTGAATGTTTTGGAGGTGCTTTTTAAGATGAGGCTTAGAATTAATTGTTTCATTATCTGAAACAATCACTGGTATTGCACATGTTACCATTCTTTGCAAATATGTCATGCTAACTATAAAACACACATTTCTAAACTGTGATAGTATATTCCAAGAGGATAATGCTCACCTTCACAAAATGAAACTTGCAAAGAAGTTTCATGTAGAAAATGGTCTACGCGTATTTCTATGATCTGCTTAAAGTCCAGATCTCAATCCTATTGAGAATCTATAGGCCAAAGTCAAGGAGAGCATCTGTGAAAGGAAAAAATTATCTTTCAACCTTACTCAACTCAATCAACATATTATAAAGGCATGAAAACAAATTCTGATACAAACTATTGAAAATTTGGTCGATAGTATACTGCAATAAATTCAGACTCTGATTAAAGCAAATAGAGGTCTGATTAAGTACTAATTATTTAGTACTAGATGTGTAGCATATCATACTTTAATAAATATTTTAATAAATATTTTTTAATAAAATTTAAAAATTCCAAGTTTTA
>CAJVPQ010000577.1:0-25826 GCA_910591825.1 Funneliformis caledonium
TATTATTTTTGTATCATTTTTTATAACTTTTTAAAAATCATCAAATTTATTGAAGTCTTTAAGTGTCGCGCACTGTAAAAAGTTTATTGTAACGTTTCCTAAAATGATTAAATCACATAAATCACATGACATACATATATAACATGAAAGGGAGGAATTTTACCTCCAGTTAAACGTAGTTATTTTCTTTAAAAAAAAATAGAAATCTTTCAAAAAATTAGGCAGCCAATCAAAATCATTTGAAACAACCGATTTTTCTGCCACTGTTGATTTAAACGTAAAGAAATAAGCAGAATTAAAAATAAACAAAATATAAAAATATTAACGTGTTTTATTCCCAAATTTAGATCACTCGACCGAAAGTTGTTTAATTACGCGTAAACTGATTTGTTTTTGTAATCTGTTGTCTCCCCCTCTATCACAAACACTATTCCTCGAAAAAAAAAAAAAAAAAAAAATGAAAGAAATAAAAAATGATTTGCATCATATAAAGTTTCTCCTTTGTATATTAAAACATCAAGCTTTATTTGAAAAAGATGTACCTAATGACATTTTTTTTCAAGCACAAGGATATATTTCATCGCACAGTGATACGTTAAAATATACCAAAATCTACAAATCTTATAACACGAATCAAACTTCTTCGAAACAAAATCAACAAACTATTAAATCCATTCAATTATCAACAACAGAAGAAGAAAAATGTTTATTATTGAATAAAATATTTATAAAGTCTACACATTTCTTTCGCACAGAGTTATTACATAAATTCCTTAAAATTGATGAATACCAAAGAAGGAAATGGATGAATACCAAACATAAAATACCACATAACGAATGGAAGATTAAAAATAATATTTTAAACAACTTGGATCAATATTTACCAGGATTTAAATGGTTAGTTGAATATGATGCTAATAATCTTGAAGCTGAATTATCGAGTGATAGAGTCGATTTGTATTATGGCGGAATGGTCTTCGTGTCAGAAGTTGGTGTTATTATTATGCTTGATCTTAAATATCCCGAATACAAACCTGAATCATTTATAAAGGAGAAAAGAGTTGTAACACAGAAAGAGTCTTCTTATACGAGATATGAATATTGGAATGAGCAAGTATTGAGTCGTATGAGAGTTGAAAAACTTAAGAAAATGGTTGAGAAGAAATTTGAAGAGGAATGTTTTATGGTTATTGGAGCAAAATTTATTTATGAATCATCTCGCTTGGAATTTTATGATGGGTTTGATAAATTAATTGCGGGAAAAGTTAAAGAATTAACCAAGGTGGATAACTTGGATCAACTTACCAATGAAAATAATGCAGATGCCGGATCAACAGTTAGAAACTTGGAAGGTAAAATTTTTGATTTATTTTATTTTTTATTTCTTCGAAATCACTAAATCTAACTTTCTTATAGACAATGGAACTTGTGAAACCATTATAAATTGTTTCATAGTCGTGATCTGTTTTGGTATTTATATGTACAGTTTGAAACGGGACCTTGAGGCTCCACGAGAATGGGAATTTTTTGATATACAAGATGACGATACTTTTATTGAAAATTTAATTGGAGAAATTATTGTATTCTTGTTTCAATCAATTTTCGGTGATAGCCATGTACAAGAAAATTTTTAATATAACTATTAATTATTAATTAATTAAAAAAGAAAAGAAAAAACTAAAGTTGTCAAGAGCAAGTATTATTCTGGTACATTTCTTTTTATCGAAAAAACTTCCCAGTCCTCCCAATGAAAATCCCTCGATTTCATGATAGCATGTTGATAACTTTTCCTAGTAGCATGACCAATTGGATTATTAGGATCAGTGTTAACCCAAAGGTCAGGACCGGTACCAAAACAAGGACCATTCCATGGATGATCAAAGATGGCGCTTTTCCTATATTCTGGAATAACTTTAGATAATACGTGATTTTCATCTAAGGTGGTTTTAGCAGTAGAATCTATAGAGAAAACAAAACATTCTTTTTGTCCTCTATAAGAAGAAAACCAAGATCTTTTCCATGAATCATTAAGAGGATTATAACCGCCGACCAAACGATCGCTACCACGTATCTTAATTACGATAATAGTTGGTCCGACATTATCACATTTTTCATGAAATAACTTGGGGTTATTATTACCTTCAGATGCTCGGAATAATAGTTTAAAGGTATACGGTATTGATGTTCGCGGGTAAGATGTGCCGTGACCGTCTATCCAATTAACTAGTATTACCGCCTGTTTTTGATTTATTATCTTGGATTCTATTTGTGCACCACATGATCTTGGTGGAGGGATATCATAACTTTGGGTTGAATGAACGTCTCTCGTCATATGATAACGTGTTAGATCATCCAATAATTTTTTGGGTAATAATTTTGAATATGGACTCAACTTATTAAATTCATTCGATGAAATATCAAAAAACCTAATTAGTGGAATGCAATTTTTTAACGTTTTTTCCAAATTTTGATAATTTTCTGAAGTCCATTTAAAGAGATATGTATCATTGCAGCTATTTTCTCTGATCATCTCATCATCCAAGTCGTAGCTTAAGGAAAGGGTATTTGCGATACCCCATTTTAAAACGCAATTCCATAACTTGTATTCATTCATGCAGATATCATCACGTTTCAATAATTCAACTAAAGCAACTTCACTCAGATTTAAAAAAGATTCAGATTTAAAAAATGTTGAAGGATTTAATAATGTGACTTCTTCCAAACAATGATTTGTTAATTTGGAAAGTGCAGGTCTTGGTGAAACTATATTAAGGATTTCGACTAAATTTTCAATTATCCATGTTGGTCTATTTTGTATTAAGTACGTTTGGATGTATTCTATCAAGTCATCGATTATTAACTCATCTGCTGCGCATAGGATATCCAACATGTAGAATGGTACTTGATCTTTTAAATCAATTGTTCCATTATACATATATCTTTGAGAATATTTTAAAGGAAAAGAAAATGGAAAGAAATTTGAATGTCTACCACTTAATAAGTTGGAGTGCCACGAAAACGATAACAAATGCTTACCGCAGTATAACCTTGAAAATATTCGGAGAGATGTTTGGTTTCTCAAATCTGATAATATTATCCTCTAGAGTTCTTGCCCAATTATTAGAAAGAGCTGCAAAAAAATATTGTGACCTAACTCTTAATATTAAGGAATGAGCCTTAAATTCTATTTGATCCGGTGGTAAACCTACTTTAAGTATTACGTCACATTCATCGTTAATTGCTATTAATTTGCCAATATCTTTTGACAACCTACTCAATAAAAAATCCGTCATTGTTGAAGAATTGTTTGTTTTTTTTTAAAAAAGAAAAAAAATATGGTTATCAGAGAGCAATTTAAATTTTGTTAAAGGAGTATTTCGTCTTTTAAACTTGGAATTAATCATATCGTAATTTATCATCATTATATAAGGGATTCTTTAGTTTCTAAACTTCTTTATTTCTTTTTTGCCAATTAATTTGGTAATGATTACCTAAAAAATTTTCAAGTTTCAATTTATTTCTCCTTAATTATTTGGCAAATTTGTGTAATATTGTATAATAATTATGCAATTTCGTAACATGTGATCGAATTCTTGGTAATTTATGGTTAGGGGTATAAATACATTTAACCGAATTTAAATAGTCTCTCATGTAATTTCATTTGAACACGGCTAATATATGATTTCCATTATTTCGAATTAATATAGTTCTAAATTTTTTTATAGCAAGATTAAAAAAGAATAAAAGAAGGAAACTATTATTTTAGGCAACACTTACGATTTATCGGTTTCAATTTTTATAGTGGGAACCTGAACATTTGGATCATCATGCAAAGATTTAGCATATGTTGCTATTGCTGATATAAATCCTGCAGAATTTGAGTTTGCAATCCCTTTTACTTTTTTGTTTGTCATGAGATTTTTTTTTTTTTAAGGGATTAGAAAATGCATAAAACATTAATTTCATTTATCCCAAAACTTTTGTAAAAGAGTACCTCCTAAACATAATCCGTGTTCATCCGCTATTAATGCACCCTTTACTCCTTCAGAACCGATCCTAATAAAGGGTAAATGAAATTATTTTAATAAAAATTGTCTAAAAAAAGTTCTTGTATGATAGAAAAAGATTTTACAATGAATCCAGGAATGAAAGAACGGCAGATTCCATCTTTTAAAGGAAATTTTTTTTTTCAATAAAAAGAAAAAAGAAAACAAACACTGAAATTTTGCACTTAAAACATTATTTATATGATTTTTTTTTTTGATGTGGCAAAATGATAATGCAGTGTATCATAATGATTTGCAGATCGAAGATAAACCTTTTTGAATCCCATAATTTCCTAAATTTAAAAATTTAAATAAATTTATTCCTTCACATATCAAGTTGTAAAATCATACCAGGACGTCAATGCATAATGGCTGAGTAATCGGCTTATGCGCGAGTCGGACGCGGGTGGGATTCAACAGGCCGTGGGTGTGAACCCACGGTTTGTCGAACCCAGCGTGACCCCGGACGTCTTAAAAGGGATGTAGAATTTCTAGCGGGTTGGGTTGTGAGAAGTTCAAATAATAAAAAATTTTAAATCATTTTAAAAAAAAAAAAATTAATTTGCAAAAATGATAAATGTCGTTTGCGTGTGTGTTTTGGATGTTAACACGAGGATCGCACGAATTTGATCCGATAGTTTGGAAAATTTAAACAGTTTAAATCGCTTTTAACCACGTTTTTATGTAAACTGAACATCCTTGATGTATGAATGGTGCTTGCTTGAAATAAACTTTTGTGAAACACATCTAATTTTTTGGTTTTTTGATAAGATAAAGTCCCTCAATAAAATTGTACAAATTCATTTATTTATTTCGGATCGATTATTTTATCTTACCAATAAAGGAAGGTTATGTTCCTAAACCCGAAATAATTCCTGAATAGCAATTTTGAAATTGTGCGTGCGAAACTGTTATTTCATTAATAAAAGAAAATAAAAATTCTTGTTTATCCGACTGATTCCGATATAAAATTTTGTGAGACATAAAAAAAAGTCAGTAGCACATCCAAAATTTTTTGTTGAAATCTATTTGCAACTACCAATTAAGTATTCATCATCCCCGTCAAATAACTTTCTTTACCTTTCCTTTTCAACTTACCTTCCAAGTAGGAAACGCTTTAAAACACTTTCTTTTTTTTTATTTATATACTTCAAAGTTACCCATTTTTCTGTCTTTGTGTGTATTTATCAAGTTTAAAAGTTCACCGGAAGTAGTCAAGATGAACGGGGACACGAAATTAATACTCTCACTAATAAATAGGATAAGTGTGAAGGTATGAAACCCTTCTATAGATAATTCTTCCAACTAATTTTTAATAGAAAACACTTCTTGATTCGAATAACATTTCAATTAATTCACCTTTCATTCATTTTTTTTTTTTTAAAAAAAAAAAAAAAGTTGCCATGTAACAGCAAAAAAAAGCTCGAGGTTCTGGAACAAGATCCTCTCATATTACAAATTATAAACGCTATAATTGATTTATCAAGGTATAAGCTTAGTACGATAGCAAACAATTTAACCCAACTTCTAGAATCAATATCCAAGGTATGTTAATGTTAATTTTTGTCTTATTAAGTTTCATTATGTAAAAAAAAAAAAAAAAAATTTAAATTAAAAAAGTGATTAAAATAACCTAATTTTGAAATAATTAAGTCCTCATCGATGGTTTTGGAAGAATTTGTACCTATCGAAGTATTACAGTCTCAACTATTAATCTTAAAAATTTTATCGGCGTGTATGACAAACCATTGGAAATATTATCGAGTAGCTATGAGACAGTCCTCTGATAATTCATCCTTTACCGGAGACGATAATTCATCCGTGACTACATTAGTAAATCAACCTAAATTCAAATTACCTAAATCATGGGAAGATCCTCCACCATTAGAGGATTCTCTTGCAAAATATATCTTGAACATATTGTCTCGATTTCTACATCAAATGGCAAGTCAAGAAGATAATAATACCGGTCAACCACCAACTGGAAGCCCTGCCGGATTGTCTCCTAACCCATCTACTTCAACACAGGGATCATCTGCTACCTTTGATATAATTAGTGATATATATAAGAACGCTGGTCGCGTTATATTTTATATTAGTGCGTCTAATTGGAATGTTGTTTTTTCAAGGATAAAGACTCGCATCGGTTATTTGACATCTACAAATGATGAATGGCCAGAGACGGCAGAATTAAAATTGCTGGAATGCTCGGATTTAAATTCAAAACGGTTATCAATGGTTCTTCAAGGTTTGTTAATTACGATTTAACTCATAATAAGGTTCTTGTTTAAGGTCCCTCATGGCTAATCATGTAACCATTTATCATATTTTTTTTTTTCTTTTTTACTTAAAAACAAAATTTACAGAACTGTGCGGTTCCTTTTTGCATCTTAAACGTTCGGCACAAACAATGATGGCTAATGTTTTACGCAAGGCTATATGGAATTGGATAGAAGTCTTCCCAGCGGAATTTGTAACGCTCTGTCAAAGCCAAAAACGATTGGACGGAGGTCCTGAAATATTGTTCGATTATTGTAATAATTTAGCTGAAAGTCATGTTAGGAAAAGGTCCGTTTTTTGGCCGCTACAGACTATGTTGTTAATTTTATGTCCTGATATATTGTTTAATGCCTCAATGTCAGATCGAACGTCACCATCAAAAAGGGTAAAAAATTTATTAAGAATTGATTTCAATATTTTCAATATTTTTGCTCTCGTCACTTACTTTTTTTTTGTTTATATTCTTTAGGCAGCATTTCTTGATTCGTTAAAACAATCACTTAGACGATCAAGATTAGCAGATGTTGCCGTAGTATGTTATGTCGACATCTGTAAAGCATCTACTTATGTAGCCAAGAATGATTCTTCGGCTTTACGACTTATCGTTCCTGATATCGAAAACGATCTTAAAGTAATTTTTGATGATTATTTTCAACACGCCTTTCTTCATTCATAATTTGTATTTACTTTAATGCCTTTTGATCCATAGGCAAGATTATTCGATCCTAGTAGACCGTTTATGAACGACTCACAAATTGATCAAAAGCTTATGACGGATTGTTTAACGGCCTTATTCAGACTAAATCAAGATACGTTAGAATCTTTAATTCCGGTTTGCCTGAGTGAAAATGCGCCCAACGCTTTCAAATTAGTGTTAGTCAAAAGTTGCTATGCGATAGCTTCAGAGGTAAGTGCCTTATTTTACATATGCGAGTGATATTCAATCAAGATTTTCCCCTTTTTTAAAAAAAAAAAATTTACAAAATTCTAATTGTAGGAAAATCGATTTCCTTGGAATCCTAGTTTACCGTCAGTATATTCGATCCTTGCTGTACCACTCCGACAATTATTATATCAATACATGAACTTTAGAGATAAGTCTAATGATCTCAAGAAAAAAATTAAAGCAAAAGAAAAACCAGAAGAGCTAAATGAAAAGATGGAAATTATTCTAAATATCATCAAACTGTATAAATCTGATCCTATGCTAGCACTTGTTGTAAGTTGATTTGAATAATCAATCTGTTTTATTATTGAAATTATTTCCTCACATTTTCCTTTACTACAATTTACAGCATTGCGATCCTGATCAACATCAAGAAGAAATTCGACAAGTAATTTATGGTATAGCGTTATGTGTAAATGATTATAACAACATAATTCGAACCACGGCGGCGGAAACTTTGTTGGAACTTCATAATTTAGAATATATTGTAAAATGGGGTCCAGAAGATATGACAATGGATAACTTTTGGTTAATAAGGTAGAATAGAATTACAATTATACACACACACACATATATATATGATAGCATTTTTCTAAAGCTTTACACTTATTGTCTTTTTAGTTCTCAAGTAATGTTAGCTATTGCAAGACAAATTCTAGAGTTTACGGAGAGAGAAGATAATATAAGATATCTGCTTGAGCTTTTGCTTCAACTATTTGTTCGTCGTAACGAATTCTTAAAAGTGCACAGGGTTGAATATTTTTTTCATGATGATATTTATTTTTCAATTTAAAATTTTCCGAATCGTCTTTTTAACATTATTTTTTGTTTTAATAGGAAATATCAACTGTTGGGATTCAAGCCCCTGAACGACTTGGTTGTAATGTTGTGCTCGAGATCGCCTTGCTTGTTTTACTATGTTCATCTGACACAGATATTTGTTCCATGTCATTAAACTGTTTTGGACATTTGTGCCAAGAAGCTCAATTGACAACAGAAATTATTCCCGATGAAATGGATGTTCAAACCTCTTTCCCGAATGACTTGCCAATTATTGAAAACTTGGACGTCTATTTCGAATTATCATCTGCACCTTATCTAGTTCCAGGTAACTTAATTGTAATACATTTAATTGTTTAAAATAATTAATTATATACCTATCAGACATATATTTTCCTTTGTTGATATTATAGGTCGAATGGCGCAACAAAAGCGTATTCGAAAATTATTACGATTAATGAAGTCACCAACCCCTGGAAATCTCGCTGCATGGGAAGAGGCATATCAACGCTGGAAAATGCTTAACGGAATAATTACAGCAATGGAACCCAGAACTAGAGGATTACCTTGGCATCCTGGTCAGGCAAAAGCTGGTAGTAATTCAGTTGCGGTTTCGGAGGTAATATTTATTTCTTAAATGTTTTATATATAAAAGAAGAAACTTTCCATTATCATATTTATCATTTTTTTTTTATTTCCTTAGGCACAAACAAATGAATGGCTTAATTATACTGGTTTTCTATGTGCATTGGGTGGGGTTTGCGTCAATGATAAACAAATTAACAATCCACTTAATGGACGTATAAATGAGTCTTTGGGAAATGAACTTACAGATCGTAGAAATAATGGACCTCACGCAAATGTTCATTTAATGGTAGAAAAGTATGTACAAGAAATGGTGGATTTGTTGGTTTGTGATTCAGTAGTAGTTCGAGAGAATGTAAAGGATTCACTTGGAACCGAATTGAATCCAAGATTATATGTTATTTTATTTAAACATCTTGAATCCATCGTATCACGATTTTTTGATTTGGATGGTGAGCTGAGCCCAACCGAAAAATATACGCTGTTTGTAGAGCAAGCAATTCTTGTCTTGAAGCTTATCTTGGAGCGTATTCAAGATGCTTCGGAAAATTTATACACAGTTGACCTTGGAGATCTTGTTCTCTCTTTTGCCCTCTATTTGAATCGACTTGGATCTTCCCTTGTAGCATTACGAATTAAAAAGCGAATGTGTCAACTCGCCGAAATTTTAATGTATAAAAAAGATTATGTCACCCTTCGACAAGAAATTAAATTGAGAAATAGGCTTTTGGAAATTTTCATAGAATGGACTTCAGATTTTACAATGGTACATTAATATATGCATATTTTTTTTTGAATTGATTGAACTTTTATAATTAAAGAATTCTTTTTCTTCAAAGAAGACGGATGCTCAAGGAAGTAGTAGTAACGAGACAACTCCAAATAAAAGTGAGAAATTACATCGTGATTTGGATCAAGCTTGTTTGAAGACTGTGGTTTCTCTCCTTCAACAATTACCTTTACAACCTTCGGAAACTGTGCACGAGTCAGATTTAAGTGGTGTGAAATCACGCTTATTCTATAAGTATTTCTCGTTTTTCATCAAGCTGTTGAATCGATGTCGTATTCTCGAGGTACAGGCTTTTTTTTTGGGGGAGGATTAAATTTTTTTGATAATATCAATTAAAAATCAATACATTACACATTATGCTAGGCAATCGATAGCGGAACACATTCCGCGAAAAATAATTCGGACTTGCAAATGTTATTATCAAAGGTAACTCGAAGTTGGTTTCTTTAATTTATTTCTAATTATTAAAAGTTCCTTTCATCTTAATTGTTTTTTTCTATATCACTTAGTCTAAGGAATATGTCAAAGATTTAGGTCCTTTGAAAGATTACACGATTTTAGCATTAAGTAATTTACTCAGTGCAAATGTTGATTCTGGTTTGAAATATTCCCTGTCGATGGGGTATCATGAAGATACCAAGACAAGGACTGCGTTTATGCAGGTTCTTACTAATATCTTGAACCAGGGAACTGAATTCGAAGGTCTCGCGGAAAACGCCATGAAAGATCGCTATGAAAAGCTTGTTGAGGTATTTAATTAAATATGCTATAAATTTATTCGTTAATTGTAATATTAACACTGGGTAATTGTTATTATTAGTTGATAACTGAATCTGACCTAAATATCGCATTGTCGTTATGTGAAGTCTGTCCAGTTTCTGATATCGATGAAGTTGCTAAAACCCTTTTAGCTGTTTTTGACTCTCGAAATAAGACCATGTCATTATTGAAGGCCATTATTGAAAAAGAAGTGATTAGCACAGGTTTGGGATTGATTCGTTGATTTTCGTTATTTATTATTATCGACTGTATGAAATATAAACATTTCACTTTTTAAATAGAGCATGAATCTGATTTATTCCGGCGCAATTGCATGGCAACACGTATGTTGGCTGCTTTTGCAAAAACACATGGGACGGAATATTTGCGTGAAACTTTGCAACCCTTGATAGAATTTCTTCTATCTAAACCGAGTGATTTCAGTTGTGAGCTCAAGCCCGATAATCTAGGTAGTGATGATGTAAATCAAAATTTGCAAAACTTGATTTCCACAGCTCAGGCATTCTTGGATGGGATCTGCGCTTCTGGTCCAAATATGCCAAGGTACTATATTTTAGAATAATAAATGATGATTGTTTAGATTTTTCTTATTGAATTCGTTAAAATTTTATTATATTTAAACAGATCATTCCGAGAAGTATGTCATTACATTAGTAATTCGGTTGAACAAAAATACAAGCCAGCAAAATTCGTCACAGTGGGATCGTTCGTTTTTCTACGTTTCTTTAATCCTGCCATAGTGGCACCGGATAGTGAAAACTTATGCAAACCCATTGAAAATGCTAAAATTCGAAGGGCATTGTTATTAATTACCAAGGTTATTCAGAACCTCGCGAATAATGTTCTTTTCGGTGCGAAAGAACCGTTTATGATTGTCTTGAATAATTTTTTAAATGAAAATATCGTCAACGTAACAACTTTCTTGGAAGAAATTTCCGTGAGTGTTTGATACCGTCTGAATTTTTACTTACAAGGAATGTAATTGACCTTATCTCTAAATAATATTTTAGAAATTACCTCCGACACACTCATTTGCAGATGTGCCAGCAGGAGATAATGTAAACGTACGTAGATTGGAGGATTCTGAACGAAAGGCCCTTCATAGACATCTTATTGAAAACCAAGAAAAGATGGCAAAAGATCTTCAGACACGTAGAGTCAAGTCAATAAACCCAGCCTCTGCACCCGCTAACATTATGCTCGATCAAGCTCAAGCAAACAAAAAGACTTGGGATAAGATTTCTACACTTCTCGCACAACTTGGACCACCTGCAGAAAGCCAAATGAAAGAATTCTCAAATATTGGGACCAATCACTTTGAAACAAATAATCAACTTTTCAAAGAATTCATGATACGACATAAAAATCGTAGCATCGAATCTATAGTATCAAAGAGAGTATTTTATGATGGCGGTATTTCAAAGGTCAGTATGAAAAATACCTTAATGATAGATATAGATTCATATCGATGATTTGCTGAGCTTTTCATTAACTAATTTCACTAATTCAGGAAAAGCGTCGTGTCTTTTATTTAATTTTACGAAGACTTGATGCAGAAGCTACAGATATGGAACTTTTGATGTATCACGTTCTTAAAGTAATTTTGTTTAATTCAATATAATTACGTCTTCAATGAATTTAATTGATCAAAAAAGATTTTGAAATTATGTAGGCGATTGAACCAGCAATGGGCAAACCTTATGAGCTTTTGGTGGATTTAACAATGTTTGGAGCTGCAAATGAAATACAATTACAATGGGTTCAACAATTTATGCACGTTCTTCCATTTGATGCTATAGAAAATCTTCACACGTTGTATTTTTATAACACGAACACTGCTTTCAAGAAATTTTTCAAGAAATTAGCACGAATTTTCACAAGTAAAGTTACTAGAAAAATCATATTTCTATGTAATTTAAACGAACTAAATGAATATATTTCACCGGCTGAAATTCGATTGCCAAAAACAACAAGTAGGAAAAGTTTATCATCGTTTATCTTTGAAAGTTAATTAACATACGTAAACCTTTATTCATAATTGAAAAACTGTTCTACAGTGCAACTGGATACAGATCTAATGGTGGTATATACCCCAGTAACGAGAATTTCACATTATAGGATGCAAGTACCGGTCATAATAAAAATTAGCCATGATACTATACAAGTTTTGACGGTAAATTAATATTACATCCATGAAAAAAAATTTTATTCAGTTTTATCATTATAATAATTTTTCTCTTTCGTTTCATAATAATAATAATAATCATGAAAAGATAAAAAAGCAAGACCTAATTAATGGGTTAAGCTGTCAGCTAAATGATGTGTATCATATTTCCGAAATCGAAGACATCAGCATATCTTCACATAAAAACGACGATAACGAATTTACCATCAAACAAGATCGGGGTAGACCTTCACTAGTATTTACCAGCCCCAAAAGAGACAATATTATGTCATCGATTCGTTCTTCTAAAGCAAGGTATCAAATAGCAAGGCCAACAAACATAACAGAAAGAGTAATAAGACCAAGCGATGTTCCAGGGACATTGCTAAATATGGCTTTGTTGAATATTGGTAGTGATGATCCAAATTTGAGGCTGGCCGCTTACAATTTACTCGTAGCTTTAAGCGCCATATTTAACTTTGATGTTGGTGGTCAATTATTAGGAGCGAAAGGTTACTTTGTATATAATTATATACGTATTATTTTTTTCTTTTCTTTCATTATTAGTTTTTAATCTTAAATCTGGAACAACAAATTTTATAGGATTATGTATACCGGCAAATAATACGTCGTTCGTTGTCGGGTTGAGCGAAAGGCTTGCAACTTCGGTTCCTCAGCTTACTCCGGACTTTTTGGGCGAATTCTTTGTTGGATTCTATAAATCTAGCACTACCTTAAAACATTTGTGTCTTCAGTATATGGCTCCATGGTTAATGAATCTGTCACAATTTACTAGGAGTGGAGCGGACAGCCAACGAAACATTAATAGAACGAGAGAAATTATAAGGAATTTAATCGAGCTGACAACAAAAGAAACTGAAGTATGGAACAACCAATTCTATTGATCAGTGTGTGAAATTCATATTCTTATAACCACCTCCTTTTGCTTTTTAGATGTATACTGCTGTTCAATCAAAGATATGGAATACCTTAGGAAAAGTCGATGAAATCACAAATATAATAATTGAAGAATTTGTTCAATACGCTGTCGATCATGGCATTAGTTCTCCCCAATCTGAAATAATCGCAAATACGATTGTGACTTTATCGTCTGTTAACATTCGAGGAAAAATAATTGCGAAATTAAGAAAAGTACGAGTCATTTTATCATTATTCATTATTTTATTAATTATGCCTTTTTTGTGCTGATCAGTTTATTTCTTTCAGGTCATTGGGAGGACATCAATAAAGGCCACTAGAACTCTTACTGATAACCCAGCCTGGCCAGAGATTGCCGTTTTAATACGGTTCAATCTAATGTTATCATTTAATAATCGCAATGTACAGCTGTACTTGCCCGAATTATTTTATGTCATTTCAATACTAGTGGCTACTGGACCTCCACTTATTAGGGCTTCAATACACGGCCTTATTGTCAACTTGGTGCAATCCCTTTGCACTTCGATGCCCTTGAATGAAATCAGTGTTAAGAGATTAACATTGTTGCTAACAGAATTATCCGAACCAAACTTTCGTTACTTTTTTGGGTTGAATAATGTTCCCGGTAATGCTTTTGTTATATCATCGGAATCTACACATGATTTGCCAGACACAATGCCACTAGCTTCTTTGGAAAAGATTGTTCAGGCACTATTGGAAGTTATGGTTTGTGGCGCAGGCTCAATTGGTAAGCGTGCTAATAAAATATTTTTTGACTCTCGTTTCTTTAAAATTTTTTATAAAAAAAATTAATTCAATCTTTTTTTTTTTTTTTTTTTTATAGACATGTCAAACACATGGAGGGCTCGATGGATGGGGCTTGTTGCCAGTACAGCATTTCAACATAATCCAGCAGTACAGCCAAGGGCCTTTGTGACGCTAGGCTGTCTTGCGCGTGAAGAAGTTGATGATGATCTTTTATACCAAATTTTAGTTGCTTTAAGAGGAGCTTTGTCAATGTTTACCGAGAACGATTGTTCACTTATTATTAGTATTGTAATGTGTCTTACGAACATTGTAGAAAACTTACCTGCAGACTGCCGGTATTTACAATCATTGTTCTGGTTAGCGATGGCACTCGTTCAAATAAGTCATATTCCCGTATTTCCAAGCGCAATTAATTTATTAAATGTAGTTTTAAAAGCATTAGATGTCAATAATTTCTTTGCAAATGAAGACATTGCAACAGTTTTATTAAAAGCTCGTGTTCCTTTGGAGTCTATAGCAAAAAGCATGGATAGAGAAGCAGGCGTTAATTATGACCATTTTTCATTTGCAGTTTCAGCGATACTATTAAAAGGATTAAAAAATCCTGTTACAAAGACTGGAACAAAAGACGTTTTGAATGCATTTTTGGATATTGCATCTAAAGGGGTTGGAGATCAATCAAATAACATCATAAATTACAGAATGTTAGGATACTTGGCTGCATTGTTACCAGTTTCAGCTAAAAATGCGGACATGAAAGAATTACTTTGGGTTTGTGGAATAGTTGATTCCGAAGTTGATAATTCAGAGTTAGGGACAACGTATTATAAAATATTTGAAAAACTTGATATCCCCGACAATAAAACTGCTTTGCTATTAATTTCCTTGATGGTTGCCATGTTACAAACTGCAGAACATGAACCCGAAAGGTTATTCTTGTACGGTTTTTTGGCAGAAGCCGCTTCAGCTTTGCCTCAAGTATTTGCTTTAGTGTATCCTTTTTTTTTTAAAAAAAAAAAAATGATTGATATATATATATATAGTTGTTATAATTTAATTAATTCCTTAACCAATAACTTTTGATTATTATTACAGGTATGATTCTTTACTCCCAAAGATGACACAAATAATCAATAGTAGTGAGACTATTCCAATTCTTGATTCCGTTCAGTCCATACTATATACCGTGATTTCTTCTGAAACACAATTTCCATCTAACAGAGTTGTAAGTCGAATAAATCAAATGCCTTCATATCTTGAAGACATAGGATTCACAAATTTAATGGATTGTGGGTCATTCCAAACTATAACGAGAGAAAAAATGAAAACTAATGCAATGTTAGCAAGTGAATTGGTAGATAAAATAATAAGTGGTTAAATTTTTTTTTTTTTAAAAAAAAAAAAGGTAACGAGAGAAAAAAGAAAAAAAAATTTTTTCAAAATAAAAGTATTCTTTAGATAATATAGTAGTAGATGGTTTGTTATTTATAAAAAAAAAGAAAATTCTGTTAATAATTATAATATTCTGTATAAGTTTAGATTACTATTATTATTTATTTATTTTTAGGTAGAATCCAATTGCTTTTTTTTTATATTAATAGTAGCTAGTTTTATTCAATTTTATTTAAATAATTTAATATCTTTAAAAAATATATTAACACAATTTAATAAGATGTGAATAAACTAACTTTTTTGTATTTATTTATTTGCAGATTTTGTTAAATTTTAACATTTATAATTTTTAATAAAATTTAGTTTATTGAAATTATTAAATAAAGAAATTAGAATTTAATATAATTTTATAATAGTTAAACTATTTATTTAAATAATTTTTTTTATATTTAGCTTAGGAAAAAGAATGCTGAATGCTTGCGTTATAATGCTTAACTTAAAAAAGAATTTGTATTATAATGGTTGATTTAAAATAAATATGATCTATGATTTTGAGAATATTATACTAACCAAGTAATTCAATTTTTGGTTAGTTTATTTTTCTGCCTTTTTTGTTGCTTAGTCTTATATGCGTTTAAAGAATATATATATATATAAACTTATTTAAGCTTATTTGAGCTTATTCAAACTTATTCATAGCTCTTAAGCTTTAGACATATGCTTATGGTTATTACGAATAATAGATCAATATATAAGAATTTTTTTTGTTTACATAAATCCTTTTAGAAAAGAAAAAATTAAAACCAATTAATAAAGTAAAATACTATAACTTATTCAGAAATATCACTCAGTCAATATTCTCATCAATTTTTTTTTTTTAGGCTAATTACAGGAATGCTATAACTAATCTGAAAATATTATAGCTATTTCTTTCATCAAATTCAAAAAAAGAAACAATACAGAACAAAAATATCATAATTAATTTAATCATTCCTTTCACCAATTTTTTTTATTTATCTAAATAAACTGTAAAGATCAAATTATCATGCCTGTTAAATTACCTTTGATTTATATGATACACTCGATTAATAAAAGAGATTCTTCTGATTATGTAATAAAAGAAGTGATCAGTATTGTAAAAAAAGAAGGTTTTCCAAAAAATCCCTTAGTATCCAAATGGGTTTCCATATTTACACACAATAACATATTGAGGTTTACAGGAAAATTTATATTCAATAAAAATCCTCCTCATGATGATACACTAGAAGTAAATAATTTGCATCAAAATATCTTTTATTTTAAAAAAATAAATAATAAATTTAATTAACAATCACCATCTTACTATTCTAATATTTAAATAATAATGAATACTGAAGACCTGATCGAAATAAATCAAGAAAATCTTCCTGTTAGTTCTATTTCAGTATTTGTAACAGGTTTTGCTACAGGACCGCCAATTGATATCAAAAGGAATAAAGAGATGATGCCTATCCATTGAGATGAGTTAGTTCACAAATATAATTGAGAGGATGCGGATGTTCTTGATGGACTTTCTGTATACTTTAACAGGTAGAATAGATGAAATGGGTATAGAATCTCCCATGATTTAGAAAAGATCGAAATGTTTGTCCAAATATTTTTCAAAAGTGAAACCATCTAATTTGGCTGCTAAGAGAAAGGCTGACCACCAGTCTTTAAAATTAGATGAAGTATCATAGGGCCAACTGGTGATTGGTGACAAATGTAACTATTTCAAAAGTTAAAGTTGCATAATTCTCAGTCTAGCGGTATTTCCTAGTAGAGCTATATCATTGATTATTTTTAATAAATTAGAAGATTTGACTAACATTTGTTTGTTATAAAGATAAGCCAAATTGTATCTAAAGGTTGAATGAATAATAGGAGCTGGTAAGGATTTAGTTAAACGCAATTTGTTTTTGAAAAAAGCTCTAAAGAATGTCATCATCGTGTTGTAAAATGTTACTAGTAAAAGGTTAACTTAGTTTTATAAATGATTTGAGAAATAATTACCAAGTTGAAAACTGCAACAATTTGTTTTGCTGTGAGCTGTTTCTTATCCAGCATGTTTTTAACTTTTATAAATTCTGTTGAGACCTGATTTCTGATATACATTATATTATCAAATAGTGAAATCCAAATCCTAAGATAGCGAGTGGAATCTTTATAAGAGAGTAGTGAAAGCTAAATATTCTTGTTATTAAACATGAAGTTAACAATACTAGAGTCTTTAATATTCGTCATCAGAACTGATTTCTCCCAATTAACTTAAATACTATTTAGGGTATAAAATAAGTTAGCAATAGTCATAATATTTTGAAGATTCACTCTAGAATCTGCTATCCAGAGGGTATCATATATATAAGCAAGTGCTGAAATGTAATTTAAAAATTAATTAGTAGACCGTCTGGTAATATCTTTCCTCTAATTAACACTTTAAGTGTATCCTAATAATGAGTTTTAAATTTTGCATAATAAAGGATCATAATATATGCATCACAAAATGGGTGAGATAATTTCTTCTTAATCTATTTCTGAAAGGACATAGTAAATATCAGTGTTTCCATGAGCAGTAAATATTTAATTGAATCGTAAAGTGAAAATTAAAATTATGAAGTGAACAAAGGACATAAGAAGATGTAATCTAAGTAAGGCTTGAATCAGCATCCCTAGATTGACTCTGTTATACGTTTTTGACATATTCTAAAAAAGGATCTAAAGATTATTATGATAAAATGATACATCATATTTGATATTATCAAGAATATTGATGGGTTTAAAAGTGCTTTTGAAGGGAAAGTCTGCGAAGTTATTGCCTTTTAAGATATTGTATTTAGCTAGAATAGTAAGAAGTCTATTATTGACGAGCTTGATAAGAGCTTTTTTAAGATATTCTAATAAGATAATCAGGCAGGTATGGTTTAGGTTAAATTCCCATAGTTTTAGTTTGGGAATTAGATATACAAAAGTCAAATTCCATCTATAAGGTATCAAATTGTAAGTTAGACAGCAACATACAATTTTCTAAAAACATTTGAAAGTGAAGGGACCAAGGTGTTTTAGTATTTCATTTGATATTTTGATGGGCCAAGAGCTTTACTATCAGGTAAAAAATTAATGATGTCAGACTATTCTTCTTCTGTAAGAAGTTGTATGAGGAGATCATAAATAGTAGGATCAATATTATCTAATAGATCATATTCATCTTTCTATAAATCTGAGATTGATGGGTTAGAGTATCTATGCTGGAAATGTTGAGCCATTTCTCTTTTAATATCAGTAGGATCTGTGAGTAACTCTTTTTTAGGACTGTCATTATTAATACATCTGTCTAAGAGAATAGTGATGTGAGAATGATCAAGGAGAGAGTCAAATATGGCTGATTGATTTGTGATGAAATTCTTATATCATTGTTTGATTGCTTCTTGAATAGATTTTGTCTTATATTCTGTTTCTTGTATTTTTGCAGTAGCTATTAATACTTTTTTGAGATCTTTAAGAGCAGGAGTTGTCATTGATAAGAAATTCAAAGAATATATAGTTGACATAAATAGAGTAATGTCATAATTCTTGGAGAATTGTAAGGCTTTGTCAAAAAAATAATCACATTTAGCATCATAAACTTCACTGGATAAGCAAGATTTTGAATAGTCTTTCAGTTTATGAAGCAATTTAATATGTTTGTAAATTAATTTTAGCAATTTAGGTCTAAAGTCACAAGTATGATGAGAAGTGTATTTGTTGGAAATTTGTTTCAAAGCTACGTCTATTATGGCTTTTTGAAAAAGGTCTTATATGAAATTAAGTTTGTATATATTAGAGATATTATCGAAATTTACAGAAACCAATCTTGAATTATTATATTAAGCATCAACAGTAACAGCAAAGGTAAACCAGTTCTCATCTGACATATCCTGATAAAGGAAAACAAGTTTTTTCATTATTGAGGCATTGTTGAAACTTGGGTTGATAGAAGTAAAGGTAATAGAAGCAAATACCATTTGATGATCTGAGATTGAAGTGTCTATAGGAATGACTTGATGGTTGTTTAAATCAGGAATTAAAGATGGAATAATAAAAATATAATCAATCATTGATTGTGAAAAATCTTGAATATATATGTGGAGATCATCAATATTTTTGACTGATTTGACAAAATCAAGGGTGTTGATAAAATTATTGTTAGTTATGTAATCTATAAAATGTTGTGAATGCAAAGGATTATAAGATCTAGATGGATCAGTATTAAAATCACCTAAAATAATAAGAAAGAAATTAGCATGAGTAGCTTCGTCTATAAGAGTACGCATTTGTTGAATTATTTTTAAACAAAGGGATTCATCAGAACTAGACAGGTAAATGTTAATAACACAAAACTTGTTTTGTTTTTAAATTGAAAGTTAAGACAAAAAATTTGATTAAAGTAAAATGAATGATGTAAAATATGATCAACAAGGTATTTCTTAATGAGAAATCCCATACCAAAATCAGAATGTCAAGTATCTAAATTAGTAGAAAAAAAAGGTACAAAATTGTTATTGCAAATCTGTTTAAAGGAAAAATAATGAAAGGATATAGTGAAATTAGTTTCTTGTAATGCAATAATATCTAAATGGTTAATAGAGTAAAGGTCAAATAAAAGTTGTTGTTTGAGTAGGTCTAACAAAAGTGAGTATTATGAGTTGCAACATTAAAGAAAGTGGGGTGAATTTACGATTTGTATGATTATATGTTAAATTCATATAAATTGATTAGAAAAAGAGGTTGGGATAGGTAAAGCTAGAGCCATCTTCATTAATTCATACAGCACCTGATTTGTTTAATTGAGGAATAAGTATGTTGAGTATTTCGTTAGATTTTTCATATACAAATTTTTGGATGCAAGCTATAGCTTTGAGAGCAGTGTTAAGCTTTTTAATGTTTTGTTTGTTATTTAGATGTAGTTCCTCATTTTCTTGAGCAAGCCATTCAATTTTATTTTCATATTCTGTAATTTTAGATTTAGAGGTATCTACCTCTTCTTTATATTAGGATTTATCAGTTTTCATGATAACTTTTCCTGGCATTTAATTTTGCAGCTTTTTCAGGAGTGATTATGAAGATATTTAGATGATATTCAATAGTATCAAGACAATGAACTGTGAAAGTGAGATCATTATGGATTTTAGCAAGAGTTTCTGTGAGCATATCTAGTTTGAGCATAATTTTTGTAACATCAAATAGTTCCCAGTTGGATTAATTGTCTCTTTGTTGTTTTGGTAACAAATAGTTATCTTTTACTTAGTTTGATCAGGATTTATTAGCATGAATTAAATCATTTAAAAATGAGTTGAAAGTTTTGTTATAGTTATGCAGGGGTTTGGAGTAGGTGGAATGACAGGAGGTTTGTTAGTAGGAGGTTTGATAGGATGAGTTTTGTTAGCAAATAAGTGAGAGTTCTTAGGATTGAATACACGCTTATTATCTTTAATAAAGATAGGTCTAACTGATTTGAGAGGAGCGGAATAATTTTTAAATTGAGTAGGCTTGAATCTTTGGTATAAATTTTGTGTTTAATGATTTTGAGAGGCAATATGTTTCTTTTGATAAGAGCGAGTCGTATTCAGGCGCAGCACAATGTGTACAAAGTTTAATGTTCAGTTAAGTCTATATGAGTTATTTGTCATCTAAGGGATTGGCGTCCCTAATTTAGTTGGTAACAACTGAGTTCCTATTGTAGGTTACACTGCGATAGTCACAGGTTCAGGCCTCAGCCGAGGCATAAAACTAGATGATTTTCATAAGAATTTTATATGTAACTGAACACGTGAGCATTTAGACTAATAAATGTTAGATACTGGTCGATTGATCTGTCAGTTGATATTAATCATGCCTAAATACTGGGTTTAAAGAACAAGTGGATGCAAATGAAGCTAGGGATCGATAGAAACTTGGCCTTCACTGACAGGTCTGTAATGGATACTGTCTTACGTCTTCAAATTCAGGACCCTTATACAAGTAAGGAAGTGGTTAACCAGTAATTAGTAGATTGGGTACCTCCTTCGGGTAGGCTATGGTGATAATAGACTGCATTGCACGCCGCAGCACTATCCAATTGAACTATCACTAGAGGTAGAGGCTGGGTTCAATTCTCAGGTGAATTTGACGTTATGGGTACAAAACCACCATCTATACAAAGGATCTGATCCCACAGTCTCGGTAATCATTAATAGGATAAAACCCTATAAATTAGATTGGTAAAAATAGGGTGTGACAAGCTCTATAGTAGAAGTGAACCCTCTATCCAAAAGATGATAGTACCTGACAGTCTAGTAAGCTTATAATTGCGGGTATAGCTATTATAGGTGGTTTAACTAGGTGGCAACTGATAGGGATGTGCTTCTAGTGCTGGGTTGCCGTATCCCTTGAGGATCAGAGACTTAAAAGGGTCATATTGAGGGTAACTTTACTTAGTAAATAAGTATTCCTCCTAATGTTCTCTTAAGCCAATCGCATATTAATAAAAAAAAAAAAAAGTTATTTATCATCTAAAACTATTTGATCTCCATTAACTGCGACATATAGATCTTGCTCTGATATGAAGTAAATGAAAGCATATTGAAGATTTTGATAGTTTAAACGGGCTTTAGGAATTATTTAAGTTATTGCATTAATAGCTTTAGCAATGAGTTCAAGTTTACAGCTGGAGATATCCTTGAGTAAGTTAGTAAGTTTAAGGGTAAATTTAGAACAGAGTTAAATTTTTTCAGCTGTGGCTATATAAGGGTATACATGAATAAGATCTTTGAGAATAAAGTGACTTTTGATATTTTTGAAAATAGTCATATTGTTGCCTTCTGCAAAGGAAATAGTAGCTTGTTGTCACAAGTTCTTAATAATCATAGAACATTGTAGAACGGTTCCATATTTAGCAAATGTCAATTGAATTATGTGCTCAGAAGTAAATATAAGGATTTCCGTTACCTTGATCACTAATTCAGGATTAAATCTAAAATAAAGTAGGGCGTTTAAGGATTTCAATTTTAAGTCTGTCATTTCTGAAAATTTGACATGAAATGCTTTATCGGTGTCTAGACTCATAGAGAATTCAAATCAGACAATTTTAAGCATTTTATTTGCAGGGTCTTGCTTAACTGATACATCAATAAAGAAGAGAAAGTCTACGCTGTTAAACATCTCATAAATATAGTTGATTTTTTTCTTATTTGATTTACTGAGAAGAAAAGTCTTAGCAGCGCAGCAAATATAGAACGAAGAAGTGTTACGAATGCATTCAAAAAAGAGAATATTGGAGGAAGAATCATTTTTTCCAAGTAAATTTTTTGAGGGGTCATGTACTTAGTCTTCTTCTATAATATTTGTATTTTTAGGAGCGACAGGTATTATAGTATTTCTAGTTGAAGTTTTAAGTGATAAGTCAACTTTCATATTTCTTTGAAAGCCAGAAGTGACATTTGAGTTATCAATATTTTCAGTTTCAGTTGAACCAGGACAGTTAAGAATAGTAACAGTTTTCTTTTGAGGGTTTTTGAAGACTTATTATCAACGGGTGAGTCAGAATGACTACGAGTGTTGTAAAGATTTTTTGGATTATTATTAAATTTTTTTTTTGTATCTTTTTCCATAGTGTTTTTGAGAGAAGTGAGAAAGTGTTTTTTAAGTAAAAAATCTAAATACTGAACCCTCAAATACCAGACCAAAAACAGTACTACCAATCCATTCATTAATTAATGAAAACGAAGACTCATATTTCAAAAACCTTATCAAAAAATATATGAACAGACCCATCAATAACATCTTTGACCAAATCACCTATTCCTAATACTTTAAAAGATATATAATTCAAAAAGCAAACCCAACTAATACAAAACAAAATACATATCGAGATTAACTTGAAAACTATCATCAAAAGAAAAAAAAGAATAATAATATATCAACGATTCCTAAAAGCAACTGATGGTGAATTATACTTTTACCAAATACTATTAAATAATATTTCAATAAGAAGCAAAAATAAACTAAAAGGAAACTACTTAACTTATCGAAATTAATACATATTCCTATTCTCAAATATGGCCAAAGAAATCCAATATAATATATAAATCTGTACTGAACAAATAAGACAAATAATGAACCTAAAATACTCAGAAATCCTAAACCAATTACTGACAAACTTAGAAAATGTAATACCAAAAGACATATCCAATATTTTAAAAATACAATTCAATTTCTTAATACTACCACCAATCCTTCTTAAAAGCATCATTTACTAATTACCACCTGATTAATACTGTGTTATATCTATACTAAGATTCTACCTAGGAAAAAAAAATGTGTGAAAATGGTCTTATTTTTTCATTACAGGATCTGTAAAAACAGAAAATCATATATTATTCACCTTTTAATAAACTTATTAAAAAATGACCACTCTAACTATCTTCTAATAGCATTTACAAGCGTAACTACACAAAATATAAGAGAAAGCACAATTTATTCTAAATTAAGAATAGCTATCACTTAAACAGAATACTGAACTCTAGCAAACTACAATGACGAACTAAAAGAAAAACTCAAAAAATTGACATAATAATAATAGATGAAATTCTAATAGTATCAAAGAACTCTTAAAATTCATATCAAATACCTTTATCACTATACACGAGAATGCCTTAGCATTTAAAAGAATCAGCACCGTAATCACTGGAGACTTAACACAATCACTACCTATAATTGGATCACCCATATTCAAATCATCAACATATAAATTATTCTACTCCCTCTTTCTACATGAACCCAAATGCTAAGAAGAACAATCAGAATTTTACAATATATTAAAAAAATCTGTTTAGGAAATATAACAGATAAAATCTGGAAAAAACTACAAGAAAAATATGAACAATTCAACACCAACAAACTAATCAATCTTTTACTCAATATCACAAACATAATAGGATACCATGAAATAGCCAATAAATAAACTGACTAATCTGCAACGCACTACTAATAACTGAAAAAAAATTCATAATTTTCTAAGCAATTGACATAATAAATAAAAATCAATACAAAACGAATATAACAGAAAAAGTATTCAAATCAAAAATAAATCTTTTCTCATTAGTCTAACTTCAACAAGACACAAAAGTTATGTTTTTCAACAATTCAAAAATAAACTTAAAAATCTGCAATGGAACAATCAGAATCATCACAAACATTAATACTAAAACAAACCTAGTATGAGTTTTATTTAGTATATTAGGTGAAATAATAGACATAAACATCAAACTAATCACTAATCATTTTAAAATCAATGGAAATCAAGCCAGCCATCACTAATTTTCACTCCAAAACTGCTACATCTTAACTGCATATAAAACTTAAGGACTGATTCTAAACCACATCTCCATTAATCTAGATAATCAAATATTCTCATTTGGACAAGCATATGTTACCCTGAGCAGATACTCAAACTGAAAAAATATTTAAATTCTTATACTAAATAAAGAAGCCTTCATAACTGATCCAGAAGTAATTATAAAATACAAAAGACTAAAAAATGTTTTAAAAAACTCTCTACCTATATAATCACATATCTGATCTTATGTAATGTAAAAAAATAATCAATGTAACATAAAAACATAAATTCCTACTTTTTCATTTTTTGTTTATCTATTTTTTTTTTATTATTACTTAATTAATTTAATTAATATATATATATATATATATATAAAAAGAGCAGCGTTTCAAAACTACACTAGTTATATATTTATAAATTACATAAAATTTATTAAGATAAATTTTATTTATAAAATGTTTGTATATAAAATCTTATAAATTAATATAAAACAAAATTAATATCATTTAAATTTATTATTATAAATAAAATTTATATATTTAAAAAAAAAAAAATTAATTTTTAATTATAAATAATTATTATTTTTTTATTTTAAAAAATTAGAAATAATAAATAAATAAAAATTTATTATTTATATATGTTTATAAATATATTGATATTATTTTATTTAAATTATTTTTTAATGATATAAATGTATAAATCTTATTACTTTTTGCTAAAAAGTTTGATATTTTTATATAATTAATAAATCTATAGTTATTTTTTTTTTTTTTTTACAATTATTTTAAGTATATTTTTTTTTTATAAAAAATAAATTTTAAATCTTAATAATTTTGTAATTGAAAATTTTTGATAAATTTATTATAAAGACTTATCCTTTCGTCTGTAATGCAAGCAAATTTGCCTACAAACATAAAAAAAAAGTATTAATTTTTTAATAAAAAATAAAATATTAATGTTAATAATATAATTATTATATAAAAAAT
>CAJVPQ010000578.1:0-25821 GCA_910591825.1 Funneliformis caledonium
ATATTTTTTATATAATAATTATATTATTAACATTAATATTTTATTTTTTATTAAAAATTAATACTTTTTTTTATGTTCGCAAGCAAATTTGCCTGCATTATAGACGAAGAAATAGGAAGGTTATTTTTATTATGTGGTAATATTTTGATCGTATATTGTTATACAAAATAAGATTTTTTTGTTCATCTTTTTCAAAAATTAGCGATGCGTTACTTTTGATCATTTGCTTACATATCAATTACTATATATGGAATTTGGTAAACTATAAACAAACTAGCGAAAAAAAAATTTTTAAAATGCTTTTTCAGCCTCCTTTTTTATTTATTTCATTTAAATTTTCAAAAAAATAGGATGTTTATTTATTAGAAAAAAAAATAGAATACATTCACTTATTCAAGAAGGATTTTTGTCTTATTTCATTACTTCTCATAAGAAGATTACTCAATCTACTATTATTAGAATAAAGCAAAAGGTAGAAGCCACAGTTTCTGTAAAGGATTTACTAAAGTCAGATCATTTAAGACTTTTTACAGGAAGAGATAGGCATAATATTATAAGAATGCTTTCATCTAAGAAGTGTTCTACTGTTGTAAATATTCAAAAAAATCTAAAAAATAATAGTAAAATTGCTGTTAATAAAAATACTGTAAGATATGTATTATATAAAAATGGTTTTCTTCAAGAGTTAAGAGAAAAAAGTCATATTTAAAGAAAAAACATCATCAATTACGCTTAAAATTTGCTAAAAAATACAAAGACTGAGGAGTTAAAGAGTGAAATAAAATAATTTGATCTGATGAGTCTAAATTTATGATATTTAGTTCTGATAGATGTAAATATTATCAGAAAAAACCTGATAAATCCCTTACTGATTTCCTACAATAAAATTTGGTAGAGGGTGTATTATAGTATAGAGATACTTTCTTCTTTTGTGATTAGTAACATTGTAAGAATTTATAGGAATATAAATGGTAAATTATATCAAGAAATATTAAAGAATGATCTTCTAAAAATAATCGAATGACATGGGGTTGATAAAGTGATATTATATTCTAGTAAGCTAATGTTCCTAAACATATCACAAGTCTAATATGGTAGTAGTTTAGAATAATAATATTGATGTACTTGAGTGGTCACCATAATCATCAGATTTAAATCTGATAGAACATTTATAGAATGAAATTAATAGACATATAAAATGATTTTTTATAGGAATTCATATATAAGATCACTTTGAGATGTGATACAGAAATTTTGAGTTGAAATAGATATAGAGTTTCTAAACAAATTAATTGAAAGTATATCAGAACATATTAATGATGTAATATGTGCAAAATAGTTTTTTAGGTAAAACTATTTTTCAACATCTGAAACATTTTGCCCAAAGAATTTTTCTATAATCTAAAACTATCCAAAATCTCTGAAACTCTAAATTTTTGCAGATCAATTTAGTAAAACTAGTTTCGCCTAAAATACTAGTGTAAAAGATGATTATACTAGGTGGTAAGCTTTAAATGCAAAAAATTACTAGTTTAGATTAGATTTTTTTGTCTAATAGTTTATTTAAGATTGGGTATTAGAAATAATTAAAAGTAATATCTCTTAATGAATTAGATATTTTAAAATATCTTTCTTATGAATTTTTAATTTCTTTTTATAGTAAATCTACTTTTGTATTATAATTAAATAATGATTCAGAATTTATATATTTTATAAGTTTAACTTTAGATTACTTTAAAATAAATTATAATATAATATTAGAATAAGTAAAAAATAATTAATTATTATTTTATTAAACTTATTGATAATATAACTAAAAAGATTTAATACTTGAATTATCATCATTTTTATTTTTTATTTAAAAGAAAAATCTAAAGAATCTGAATTATTTTTAGAACAAGTATATAAAAAATCTGAATTACTTAAAAGAATTATTTTATTATTTATATAAATTTATTATTATTTTAAAAGATAATTAAAAGTATAAATTAAAAATAATTAATAATATTTTATTTAAAAAACAAATTTAATATTAAATTAATCTACATTATTATTAAATTCTTTTTATAAAAAAGTGATACTATTGTATTTATATTATCATTAATATTCTATAAATTTTAATTATTTTTTTTTATATTTAATTTTATAATAATTAATAATCAAAAATAAATATTATTAAAATAATACATACTTTAATTTTATTATTTTATTCAATAAATATATTTTTTAGAAATATATTTTTCAAAAAATAAAATTGAATTAATCTATTGTAAAGTATATAAAGATTTCAAATTACTTTTAAGTTTATTTTCAAAAACTAGTTAATAAAGAGGTTAACTAATAATATAACAAATAGTAGTATTCATTACTTATAAAGCTCATTTTAAATCAAAACTTTATTTTATATTATTATTTACTTTTATCTATTTTTTAAGTAATTTGCCAATTTTATAATTATCTCTTTTAACTAATCCTTAAGATTTGTTAATGTCTAGATCTTCTATTAATTACTTTTAAATTATTTTATAAATTTGATAAATATTTTATAATTTAAATTCTTTTTCATTATCAGAATGAAAATTATTAGTAATCTAATTTCAGTAAACAATTTAAATAATTTTAATACTATGTATTAGTTTTCTTAAAATAAAGATAATAAACCTAAGTAAATCAAGTAAAATGATCTTTAATATGTAAAATTTTCATTAAAAAATCTTTTAAAATCAATCAATTCTATCTAAATTTATAATAAATAATTAATATTTTAATATTTTAAAACAAATATTATAATTAATATATTTACTTATAAATGAGATAAAAAATTTTTAACAATAATAATTTTTCTTGCTACTTTATTATTAAAATTTTTTATTAATATGAATTGTATAAATAGAATAATTTTTACAATAATATGCAACTAAATTTTTATTAATATTACTTTATTTATTACATAATTTATTATATATACTAGCTATTTATTTGTGATTAATATTAATATAAGTTAAATAAAATATTTTATCTATATTTTCTTAATTAGAACTAATTATAAGTGAATATTTTTGTTAATATTATTATTAGAATTTACAATTTTATTATTGAATAAAATATATATAATATGATTATTATCTATAATATATACTATTGAAAAATTAAAATGATCATTTAAAATAAATATGTATTTGAGACAAGTAAATATCATAAATGATTTTCACATTTAAGATATTCCTATTATGTATTTCTATTTAAAATATTCTAAATGCATATTTTAGATATTAATGCATTTAGGATACAATATATATGAGTAAATATAAATTATAAATTTGTATAAAATTTGGATATAAGTTTATATAAATTTAAATATTGATATTTAAATGCATATATTAAAATATTATATTTTTTTAAATATAATTTAAATTATAAATATAATATAATATTGAGTAAATTTATTTATCGCAGTAGAGTGATACTTCTTATACATTGCCTTTATATATATACCTTATTCTAACCCTAACCCTAACTTAATTCTAAACTATATGACACTAATATATGTAATAAATAAGGTTTACACATGAAAAATTTCTAAGTTCTCAGAATATATATGAAAAATGAAAAAGGGAGGGAGGGATGTAACACAGGTGATAAAAAGAAAGTAATGATATCATGTTTGCAATGAATAAATTTACTCTAATATTTATATTATAATTTATTAATATAAAAAATAAAGTAAAAAATTTAAAATAATTTATTTTAGTTAAATTTTATAAAATTATTATTTGAATTATTTTAATTAAATAATTTTAATAAGCTAAAAATTATTAATTTAACTTAGTAAATAAAAATATAAATGTATTGCAATAAAAAAAAAAGTACTATTAAAATATAAATTATAAATATTTTTAAATTTATATTATTCAAACTTTTTATAAAATATTTAAAATTAAATATAAATAAATAAAAAATAACTATAAAAACTTTATATACTAAATATAGTTTTTAGTATATTAAGTTTAAATTTAATATTAATTTAAAAAAATATTTTTTATTATAAATTAATATTAAAAGTATAATTATCTTTTAAATTAATAAATTTATTATTTATAATTTGAATTAAAAATATAATTTTGAATTATAGTATAATAATAATAGTTAAAATACAATTAAATTAATTTTATAAATTTATTAATAGATATTACAGACCTTTTTAAATACATTTTTCATAAAATTACAGTAAAAATTTTAAAAATATATATTTAAGAGAAAATATATAATATATTACAAAAGATGTATTTAAAATAGGTTAACTGTTTTAATATATTTTATAATTAATATTAAAAAATATATAAATATAATATTATATTAAAGTACATTATTAATATAATATTTTTATTATTTAAATTTAATTTAAAATAAATTATTTTAATATTAAAATTAAAATAAATAATTAATTAATTTAAAATATAGAAACTTTTATAATAAAAAGTATGAATGGAAAATCACGTGCCTTTAAAAATTAATAGCTTAAATTATATGATTAATCTTAACAATTACTGAGATTTTTATTAGTATATTATAAATGAAAATACATATTTCCAAAAAGATTTAGCATATTAAGCATATAGTTAGAAATCCCATCCCTCCTTTTATTATAGGAATTCCTATATATTAATAAAATTTTATAATATTATATTTTTATATAGAAAATAATTTAATTTAAGTATAAATTATTTAAGTTAACATCTTAAAAATATATATATATATATATTACAAATATTTTAATATAAAAAATTCAAAATATTATTTTCATATTTATTAAATTTATTTATTTAAATAAGTTAATAAGTTTTATATTTATTAAATATTATTATTATAAAGTTTTTTAATCAAAATTTTAAAAATTTTAAAATATATAACTAATATTTAATAACTATTTTTGATTTAATTAAACTTTTTTTAAAATCTATATTTTAAATATACTTTATTATAAAACTTAATTACTTATAAAATTAAATTTAATTATTTAAGCTTCAAATATTTTAAATTTAAACTTATCATTTTAAAATATTAAAACATATCGATATAATTAAATTTTTTATTAAATTTAAATTACTAATTAAATTTATCAAATAATTATTTTTTATTAATTATAATACTTTTAAATTTAATTACATTAAATAAATATTTTTGAATTAATTTAAATAAATAATTTATATATTATATAATTAATATTATAAAAAAAAATAAAATTAATTATATAATATAAATTATATATATATCTTTTATTTTATTTTAAAAAATAATTAATATTAAATCTAAACATATTTAATTTAAAAATTATATTTAATATATAAAAGTAATTAATTTTTTTTCTAGCAATTTTCTTTAATTTATTATAAAAATTTCCATCCTTTTTTTAACTATAAATTTATATATTTCTATTTAAATAAATTAAACTTATATTATTTTTTAATAAATTAAATTTTTTTATTAAATTATATGTATATTTATTAAATGGTAATTTTATAAATTGAAAATTTATTTTTATAGTTTTTTATTAAAAAAAAGTTTAAAGTAGAAAAATTTATATTATATTATTTTAAGTATTAAAAAGCTTAATAGATTTATATTTAAAATATTATTTTTTTATTTTATATTTTTTTAATTATTCTAATTTTTATTATTTTAATTTGCTTTTTTCTTTTTTATTATACTTCTTATTATTACTTTCTTTAATTTTTAATTTTATTATTTATACTTTTCATTTTCTATTTCTATATCTTCTTTATATCTTTTCATCTTTTTTTTTTAATAAAAATTATTAATTTTTTCTTTTCATTCCTTTTTTTCTTATTCATTTTCTTTATTTCTTTATCCTTTTATTTCATATTTATTTATTCCTTTATTATTATCATTTACTTAGTTAAATAAAATTCATTTAATATTAATCTTTATTCTCTTAATTAATGATTTTACCAAAGTATCTAAATCCTTTTATATTTATATTAATATACAATAAGCGCAAATTCTTAAAATAAATTCTTCAAGTTTTCATTATATGAAATTTTTTAAAAATTAATTATACAGATAAATAAATCAAATACTTTATTAATCTAGTAGCAAACAAACGACTTTTGACTTACTTTCTTACAGACTAATTCTAATGCATTTTGTAATCTGTATAACTCTTACTACTATTTTCTGGATTATTATGGCTATAAAGAAGAAAGAGGTGCAAATGCAATTTTGATTCTATATTTGATAAATTAGTAAGTAAGTTAGTTAAATTTGTAATCAATAATTTTTTTGTGTTGAATTATCTTGTAAATCAACAGCTGTTGCAAGACTCACCCGAGTAATATTGATCTAGTGCATCATATTAAAAAAAAAATAATAATCATTTACGTTTTTTTAAAACAAATTAAAAAAGAAGAGAAGCATAATTCAGCACAGTTAAACCTATAATGAAAATTTTAATCTTACGGAGGTAGAAATTTTATGAGAAATCAACTAGCATACCTTACAACATTCTTGACCAAGTAACTTTGAAAGCAATAAAACTTCATTTGATGATCTAGATTGAAGCATCCATTGTCGTTTTGCTATTTCAATGGAAAAGTTATTTTAAAGATGTGGTAGAGACTAACTATGCATTTCTTGAACGTTCATCAATCGGCTATTAATTTAGCAAAAGGCTTTATTTTAAAACAAGCGCAGCAATGCTTTATCAACGGATCCTACAAATACACTGTATTAGATTTTATCACGGAAAGATGAAGAAAATCTTCAAAGATGGTAGAATAAGCCAATGAAAAATAGAGCATACCTGCAAACGAACGAATTTCTTTCGAAATTTTCTGATTTTTTCATAATCTCTTGTTTCCCAGCTTCCAATACCCATCTACCAATATTTCTACTCCCATTCATTACTATATTTTTTTAATTTCACGGGATTCGTTATTTTTGCGCCATCCTTTTTAACTAACCCTAAATTGCTAAGCTTCTTGCCTCCATCTTTTTTACGGATATTGATTTTATGACAATGCTGTCTGAAAATTTTTGATGTCTGCAATCCAGTTAGGTTGAGATGATTTTCTCTCTCATTGGGTAAACTAGTTCGCTGAATAAATCATACCATTTACTTTTTGTCGAACGCTAATATAGTTCCTGACCTTCGCTTTCTTTGTCTCTTTGACATAAAATAGTAAATTTAGTTAATTCATTAAGTAGATTAGTATTATGACAAATATAAAATTAGAAGCACGTACCCTCCTTCAGAATACGTTATACCTCATTTAAAGAAATCTTTCCAGGTTGCAAATTCTGTGATAATCCTTACACACTTGCTTTACAGGAACCATTAAAAATATTTGACTTCTTTTCTCCGTTACACACTACGTTGTAGATAAAATCCTTCATCACGCAATAAGCGTCAACAGCGATCTTCTCCACACTATTTCTTATTACGGAACTATAATTCGATTGCTAGAATATTCTTTCTTATTTAGTAGATTCACTCACTCACTTCCCCGAGTAGATTTTAGCTATAAAATTTATATTGCGTTGACGGCCATGGTCAATTATATCAAAGACCGACTGGATGACTGCGATTTAATCAGCCTTCCAAAGGACGCAACCTGTATCGATCGGCCTTAACATTATCTCCGGCGTCAAAATAGCGCGCGGTAACAGATGGTTTGCTTACAATTTTATGAAAATACTTTTCCTAAAAACGAGGAAGAGTAAAAAAGGAATTTCACTTCGTAAAATCCAATAATAAGGTAAAATGCATTGAAATGCAAAGTATTAATAATATTCTTGCTAACTGAGAAAATCATCGTATTATCGGATAAATATATACCCGAAAATAATGATGACATAAATAAATTAAATTGACATGCATAACTAATAAAATATGACAAACAACGAGTTCTTTGTCAATTCAATAAATGTTTCACCTGTTACTCTTCGATATTTTATTTTGTGTGACAATAAAAATACATTAATAATGAAATAATAAAATGATGATGTATATATTTAGCTAATAATGTGATTTTTTTAACTTGGATCATTTTTATTTATATTATACTGTAATAATATATTGAATATTTTTATACAGTATAGAATACTACCACTTGGCAAATAATGTTGTGAAACGATCCATTTTCATAAATATGAACAGGTTTTTTTTTTCTTTTTTTTTTTTTTTTTTTTTTTTTTTACCAACTCATTTGTTTATTATATTATTTGATATTGATAAGTTACGTGTTTGTAATTTACATATCACAATAATATAATCGTTGCTTTATTATAGATTAATCTAACAATATAAATACTTTTTGGATTCGATACTTTGAAATCTAGACATGTGTAAAAATTTAAAAAGGATAAATACATCAGGTGGTTTCTCATAAAAAAGAGGGTGAGATATAACATTTTTTTCCCATGAAAAGAGGGTGGGCGAAATGTGAAAAAAAAATGAGGTAATTAATCTTTCATTGATCAAACTTAAATACTCGGGTCAATCGCGTTTTACACCCGTTCTAACTTTCAAGAAGTCAAATTTCCAAGAAAAAAAATCGAAATCTTGTAATTTTTTATTTTATTTAAATTTATTTAATATTGTCTTTACTCTTTACGCTTTCCTTCCATTTTTTTTTTCTTAAAATTGTACGCAGGGAGTTCTCCCTTCCTTTTTACGGCAAAATATCTACTAAATATTTATATTAGGATGTTTGTAACTTTTTATCCAAGGCTTTTGGTTCATGTTATTTTTTATATTCTTTTACGCGGTTTCCTCTTTTCTGTTATATAGTGATGTTCTCTCGCTCCTTACTGTGTGACGTTAAACAATGCTATTGTTATGCGAAGTCCTGCCGGTTAGTAGTCTCTTTGCGTTGTGAAGTAGGGTTTGGAGTGTTACTATAAATGAATAGCTTTATCCAATAATTTTAGGTTTATTTAATTTATTTCCTTTTTTTATTGTATATTATGCAGTGATGATATTCTACGTCTTTCGCTCCTTTCTGTGTGACGTTAAACAATGTTATTGCTATGCGAAGTCCTGCCGGTTAGTCGTCTTTTCGCCGTTTTGAAGGGGTTTGTTTTGATGCTATTAATGTAAATGTTTTGTAATCTACAACATGGTTGAGTATTATTGGTGGAAGTTGGGTTTAGGTGATGATCTTTACAAAAAAAAAAAAAAAAAATTTCACGCGATAATCCTCTTCAACTAAACTATAATTTCTCTATTTGAAATAATGTATAGCGGTCTAAAAACCAGTGACGAAATCGAGAACGACATGGCAAAATAGAATTTTACCATGAGTTGAATTAATAATACGATGACGATTGTGAGTATTCATTATGTTATGCTTTACTTTTTAATCTTTAACAATTATTTAACAAATAATTCCTTATTTTCTTTAGTTCATTTAATATATTTTTTTTTATTACGGTCCCTATTACTTCCCTTCATTTTCAGTTCGAGTTTTATTGTTCTTATATGTACATCGGGATTTAAATAGCAAGTGGTGAAGATACCTAGTACATACAGGGCCGTATCTGCTGGCAATGGGCTCCCAGTCTGTCTATTCCCTTATTGGTGTACTTAAACAAAACGTTTATCAGGGAAATCTGACCTAGAGTTCTGGTTAGTGCTAATGGGTGGCCCGCTCGAGAAGAAAATGCTTAAATACATTCGTTTATGTTTGGTTGGTCAGCCTAGTTGCGACAGTGCCTTCCATCATAGATGGGTGTATTTGGGGCCAGAAGCTAGGTAGTTAGAGTTCCTCTTAAGAGGTCTGGCGATACTAGATTTCCTTAGGTTCTTATGATCCACTTATTTAATACCCCAATGTTTTCCTATTTGACAATAAAGCTCGAATTTGGTGGAATTTTTTTTAAAATAATTTCCTTTCCCCTTTTAATTAGATTTAATAGAAATTTTTTTTTTTTTTCGCATTGTTCTTTTGTTTAAATATTTTTAAAAATTTAATTGATGAAATTAAAAAATGAAACTCCATATTCTAAAAGAATCAAATTTTTTTAATAAATTAATTGAATCTATACTTTGATTTTTAATATTTATTTTAAGCGATCTGTTCAAATAAACAATCATCGTCTCTATGTAATATTAGAAACTTCTACATCCGGCATCAACTGTACGTTTTGCTAGTTCTTCGGGTTTCTTAAAAAATTCTGGACAACCAAGTGTCGTTGCCATATTTGATTAAAAGTTTAAATAATCATTACATCTTTTTTTCTTTAATTTTCTGTAGCAAAAAAAAAAAATAAATAAAATCAAATTTTAATAAATTATAAATTTTTTTTTTTATTTTTTTTTATGGTCGATTTACGTCAGTTGTCGAAATATAATAATGATCGGTAATGTACCAGTCGACATCTGACGTCTGACGCACAACATATTTCTATTTTTTTTTTTTTATCAAACAGACTGAATGACAAGATTTTAAATAAAGAACGTAACAATAAAATTCGTTCATCGGCAAAAATTATTAATGAATATTTTATTTGATATCCAATGTAATTTGACACCTCAATTAATTAAATTAATTCGGAAAAATCTTTTAAAAAGAAGACAAAATAGGTCATCCGAAATTATAATGTACTGTAAGAAGCACATTATACCTGGGTTCAGATGAGTTGAAGGAACAACCAGAGCATAGTGAATATTTTTTTTTTTTGAAAAGGTAATATTGTAATTATTTGTGTTTTACTAACGCTAATACATAAATTTCTAGCATATAAATTCGGCAAATTTTCTTAATTTTAGGTCAAATTCAAATTTATTCCGGAAATTAAATCTACTCATTATTATTATAGTGCCGGCCAGAATTAATTTCGGGTATTTGGGAGGTTTGTTATTAAAATCACGTTATTTACTATGCTCGTTCGTAACTCGATTTTAATGGCAAACCTCCTATTTGTTAAACAGTTACAATTGAGTTTTCACGACATTCGATCTTAGATTCAACACAGTCAGTCAATGAAACTGCATATTGATGACGCAATCAAATTCATTTTGTTTTTTTTTGTTAAAGCTTTTACGATTCGCGCGTATTTTTCTTGCTTGGCTTGTTACATTATTACTTTTTTTTTTAAAAAAAAAAAAATAAAAATAGAATCATTATAATCTTGAGTTTAATAAATTAATAATAACGAATTGATTAGATTAATACAACGATAAATAGATAAAGGATTCCGCCGGAATAAAAATATTAACTTTTATATGCAAAATATGATTTTATTTTTCCCCCTTTTGTAAGGTCTCATATTATCACGTGTAAATGAGTGGATATGATTCTGTGAATTTTGAAATTCCCCGCTTAAATATTCATTCATTTGATTTTAAGAACCACCTGTTAGATTTATTTCTCACCCTTCTATTTAAAAGGTCTAATTTAATTAAAAAAAATAAAATAATAAAATAAAATTCGTTAGAGGTTTACATTTTAAAAATTTTAAATTTCCAATTTCTTTTTTTGTGATGTTTTTCTTTTCAGATAGGAAGATAAAGTAACAGACTCGAAATGAAAATATTAAATAAAATAAATGAATAAATCTCCCCTCTCATTAAAGATGCTTTCTAATCTAACAAACCTAACATAAATTTACAATCGCTTTAATCTCATATAAAATGACAAATATCGTATAGTATTAACGTTAACTCTTATCGTCAAATTATATAGAACGCAAAAAAAAAAGATTCTTGAAACAGACGCGTGAGACAGTTGATGCATCCTATGTTTATCACAAAATGTTAAATGGAGATGGTTGAAATTATGTATACCCCACATTAAAATAAAATTACAAACAAAAGTTGTTTTGTTACAGATGGAAGGGAGTAAGCTTATTTGCTTATTTGATTGAAGAATTCTGCGAGGTTGATCTCAATCGTAGAATTTTTTTGCATAGTATATTCGGCGGCACCTTTTTTTTTCCTACACAGGGTGATCAATTTCTTCCCCCGTAAATCTATATCACATTACGAATGTTTACTTAAAAATTTCTTGTCATGATCCAAGAGTTGTTTGTTACTTTTAGCCAATACAAGTACTCCTTGATATTTTTTACCTAGATCAAAATTTTTGAACCACATCAACAAAGTAATATCGGTTGTATGTCCTTTATTTCGGTTAATGACGTATCGTTTCTTTGCTTGAAAGGCAAAGCTAACGAAAATAAAGAAATGTCGGAATATAAATTATTAAATAAAATGTACCTTCGCTTTTACTCAACTGTTTAATTAATGAAATTGTTGATTTCTTTTGTATTTTCCGAATATTCCAAAATTCGAGATTCATAATTTACGGCGACAAATTTTTTTTTTAATTTGATGCTATGACCATAAGTTGTGGAACCGGTAACAAACTTAGTCCCACATATGTTTGTAGTTTTGCATATGCATGTGGCAAACATACGACATCACTTGTTAGGAATTGAAATATAAAACTCCGAATGAGACAATTTATTTGTTTAAAAAAAAAAATAAAAATAAAAATATTTTTTAAAACGAAGGAGAACTAACAAAATAACACCTGACCTGGTACCCGATATATCATCAAACATTAATTAGATCGATAAATAGATTTGTGTGATAAATAAATTATCCTTCAATTAGATTATTTCTCTTTATATTTCAAAATGTTGACCTATTACATACTACGATTATAGGTTATAGTCGATTCCTTTACAGACGAATTGCAGAATGTGCCTTGGCACGACCTAAAATTTTTTTTACATGGTATTTAGAGAAGTGCGTCATATGCATGCAAGCCCATGGTTAATACAACATTAGATATGATTTATCCTAATGTTGTGTTTTAAACACCTACTATTTAGGAAGGATTGTGGGGGGGGGGGGGGTCAGGAAAATTTATTAAATGTTTATTAACGTTAATAAACAAAAGAAAATTTTTTTTTTTTTTTTTTTTTTTTTTGTGCAAGATTATGATGATAATCTGAGAATTTTAAAACAAAGAAAATCAATGCATTCGTTAAATTTGACTTGCCAAAAATAAATAAAATTCCTTTATTGTATGTAATTAATCATCTTTTTTAAATTTTTTTAAAAAAAAAAAAAAAAAAAAAAAAAAAAAATTTGTAAAATAACATTGTTTGTGTTTATTGTCAGTCTGTGAACGCATATATTTTACTATTTTGAGTTGATGTTATATTTAACATTTCAGGAGAATACTCAAGTTTCATACAAAAATATTAATGTAACACGAAAATTTTATCTGGATTAAAAAATTAAAAAAAATAAAGTTTTTTCTGCAATTATGATGTATTGAATAAATATAAACTGACTAGGATGAAGATAATAACGATTGAGCTGTTTAAAGCGAAGGAAGGAAAGTTACAATAACTAATAAAAAGGATTCATGTTTAATCAGTCGATAGTAATTGTCCGAAGCGTAGCGGAGGAATATTATGTACACTCAAGACCATGCAATGTCTGTCTGTCACTATGTGAAAATTCCCAATCAAATTTCGTGATCAGGTGTAACAATCAATATTGCATGATCATGTGATAATATAAAAATCAGTGTTACTTTATTTTTTGGGTTCCCTAGTATTAAATTTAGTAAAACGAAAATGATAAAATGTGTTACCATTCTCGTGACCCATAAGGTTGACAACGTGTGACATTGTGTGCTTTGTAATTGGAAACTAAATCATCTTTTACCAGATTCGAAAAATTAATGGAATCAATTTTTATTATAAATAAAGTATATATTTTTTTTTCTTAAAAAATATATTTCTCATTTTAATTACTTTGATTTATATCATATTTACATTTTAGTTTCTTTCATAGAAAATTTACTGTAATCATGTTTAAAACTCCTTTAAAGAATGTTATCAAACCATCATTCCCACCTTCTTTAACAAAAGACGTTCACCTCGAAAAATTACGTAAATCCAAAATACCAAAAGGAAGATCACCAAACGCTTTTATATTGTATAGAATGGAATTACGTGAAGAGTATCTTCGTAAAAACATTCAGTTACCTCCTATGAACGAATTATCCATGATCGCAAGTAACTTTTGGAAAGAAGAATCATCAGAAACAAAAGACTATTATGTAAAACTAGCAAATGATATTAAATCTTTGTATACACCAAACACTTTTTTCGTTATGGATAAGCATATGAAGGAAATTAATTATAATCAAAGAAGCATAAATGTTTCACCGTCGCGGGCGACAGGTGTAGAATCTGGTTATGATGTCAATCAAACAGATCAAACCACCGCTCCTTTTGAGGATCGGCATTCGTTTAGTGAACTTATTGAAGTCGCTCCTGCTTCACCTAAATTTTACGAACATTCAGGGACGAGTTTAGCTGACAAAGAGCTATTCGAATTGCTTGATTCATAGATCATGAAATTCACTCCAAATGTATCGCTAGTATATTTGGCTTTATTTTATAATTTTATTTTATTTTTATTTTATATTTATTGTTCTTTTAATTCCGGATTTTTTTTTTTTATTTAATTTTTTAAAATTAAACGATTTTTTTTTTTTTTTTTTTTTTTTTTTTTTTTATCATTTTTTATTATTATATTTTTTTTTTTGAATAAAACATCATCATTTCAACACGTTATACACGTTATGTAACTTTGTAACTTTGCATACATATATGACATTGAAAGATAAATAAATTTCTAGATTACTACCATTGTCACCGATTTCATCAACCAATTAATCACACAAAGCACGTGACCACAATAATGGTTCCCATTTAAATTTCCTATTTGGTGCTTATTGACAACTTTTTAATTTTAAACCAAATTAAGAAGTTCCCCGCTATATTACTGTTTATATTTATTTATTAATTTTTTTAAAAAAAAAAATTTACAACTTTCCACTCTTGAGTATATCTCCTTCATAAGCCATACACGGAAATTTTTGTTCAAAGAAGAAACAATTTTCTTTTTGTGGTCAACTTTGTCTTGTCTTCTTCCAAGTTTCATTATAATTGATTTATAGTTGCCGAGTTATTAGTTTGCTCTTCTCGTAAATTAGAAAAAATTAATGAGTAATTCATGTTTTCATTTACGTATAATATTATTGTGTTTTCTTTACTGCGCTTTATTGACTTTCATTTTCAAGCCGGTAACAGGTTTATATCCTTTATTCGATTGTACTTGATAGTTTTTTATTCGTTTTTTATTCTTGTAAAATTGTAAAATCAATCCAAGCTTTTTTATTTTTTTAAAAAAAAAATAAAATAAAGAAATAGCATATCTCTAGAAATTTTATTTGTAGGAACAAGATGTAATTATGCAAGAATTTTATTTTATTTTGCGTATTATTATAAAAGCCTTCGTTATTAATATCATGGTTTTTATTCATCGATAAATTATTTTTTTTTTTTAAAAAAAAAAAAAAGATGGTTGCGAGCCGATCGAATTGACCCATGTCGAGCAAAACCATGACCCTGATCCGACGGGTTTTATTAAATTAGGACTCGTATCATGAAAAAATGATAACCCCGACTTGAATTAAAGTGACCCGGATGATGTGATTATCTGATTTTTGTTTCGCTCTACTTTAAATGTTTTCAAATAATATTAAATTATTAAATTAGAATGAATTATATATCGTTTGAAGTAATGGATCAAACTCAGCATCTCCTGTATTAAGTTTGTCGGAATATTATTTACTTCTGAATAATATATAGTATTTGATCCACGGTTAAAGCTTAGTTATCATGAAGAGAATAAAAATGGAAACAAAGCTTTATTCGCTGAAGAAACACCAGCTACATTTTTGTAAAAAATAAAAAAATAAATATTAACCAAATGATATGAAATTATATTTAAATGCTCCTCGAACAACACAAAATCTAGATATTCTTTCTTGATGGAATAAACAATTTATTTAATGTATTAATTCAATTAAATTATATAGTTACATGAAACCGAATATCCACATTTTAATCATAATGGTTAGAGATTATCAGATCAGGTAAAAAAAAAAAATTATTATTATTATTAAACATTAACTAATACATTTTTTAATAAAGCAACAAGTGTTCCATTAGAACGAGTTTTTTTCTGGCGGAGTGTTTGAAAACCTAGTGGAAAAAGATGTAAAAAAAATATAATTAGGATTAATGCTCAAAAAAAAAAAAAAAACTTTTTTTTTTTTCGGCATTATATTTATTTTTCTTCGAGTTCGAATATGCTTCAAACCCGACCGACCCGAACCTTATATAAAAAAAAACCACCAACGCCAGGCTGATATCAAAACTGGTTTTAACGGCCTAAAAATCTGACCGGTTATTAAGATATTCGTTAACCGGTTAATTATCCGGTTAAAATCAACTTAGGCCAGTACTAATAAGTTTGGCCAGAGTTAGCAAATATTATTGCAATCATAAAATCTTAATTCTGGCCGAGATTTTTTTTTAGCCATTTTAACCGGTTAATTAACCGGTTAGAAATTAACCGGTTCTAGATAAAAGATTTTTGTCAAAATATTATCGTTATTGAATCCAACACGTGTAACAAAATCACCGCCAAAACGCTTTTATCGCGATGACATCAAATAAATATTCTTTGCAATATCTTCCTATCAAAGTTGCTAATCTTGAAATATTTTTTTTTTACTGGCTTGTTATTTTACGATCTTATGTTAAATTGTTAATGAATAATTCATTAAAATAAATAATAATCTCACACGTGAGAACCTTTATTTTTGAAATTTACCGATTCCAAACTTGGAGGTCCCATGAAATCCAACCATTTTCTTTTTACTATTAATAACATTTGTTCATAGCAACTTCTTATTATGGATCATTCTATAATTAGAAATTTCTAAAATTGTTTAGGCCCGCTTGGCATCCTGGAGATCTTCTGAGCGAGCTAACTAATTTCCTTCATAATACCTTGACAATAGCACAAAAACTAAACCAAAACTTAAAGTATAATGATTGTTATATATACGTGAGGGAACAGAAAATATTTTATCATCACTTTCCAAAACTTTTCATATAGATTTAATCGAGATCTATGCCTGTCATGAGTTACCGCCAATCATTACTGATCATTGCCAATCTAATCGCAAAACGCTTCGGACGTTTTAACGGTGCCCATTCCACTCGTTTACAATACTTATTCTAAAAATTTAGACCTAAATTCAAACCCATTCATAACCTACTGGAAACAACAAATTTTGTTTTCATAGTATTTCAAATACCCCGTGTACAATAGAAATCCTCTTAAAACAAAGACACCTAGAAAAAAAGGAAGGTTTCCCGCGAACTTGTGACCACATTTCAAATTATGACATTATTTCTTCTTTAATTGCATTTAATGCAACGCTATTTGATGCAGAGCATATGTAATATAAATGATTTATTATCAAAGTTATTTTCATCTTCAACTTTTTTTTCCCTTTAAAATATCATTTGTCATTGGGCACGCAAATAATAAACAAATCTCATAAATTGTTTATTTTATTTTTAAAATTCTATTACTAGATATAATGCCATATTTCTATAAATGATCTTGAAAGAAGTTATCGAACAATTAAATAGTTTGTTGACAGATATTCTTAAAATAACAGGATCTGTGAATTATCAAACTTCTATGGTACGCGTTTATAAATTTAATTAAGCAATTTAAGAACCTTGTTTATTATATGCACAAATTCGTAACTATTGTCGTCAATCATTGCAAATAAATTCTGTCAATCATTTCGTCATGAATGCAAATAAATTAAGTTATTAAAAGTTTCTTATAAACAATAGAAAGTGATAAGACCTTGGAATTTAATCTATCAACTCATCCGATTTTTATTTTGTGATATAAATAGAATAGTGAAACCATGGAAGATTCTTATCTAAATCCTATTGTTAGATAACCTAAGAATAGAATTTCGTCATTCGTACAAAAAAAAAAAAAATAATAATAAAAAATAAAGCTTTCAATGCAATACGGCAGACCTCCGCACATGAGGGTGTTTATCGTACACCTTTATAAAGAACAAATTAACTTCTCTTTTTGATTCATTTATCAAAGAAAAATAGGATCTATTTGTCACAAAATTGCTGTATTGTGATTAGTAGACGGATAAATCTTCTTTAAATGCTTGCTTTATTAGGCTTTTTTTTTTCTTGGAGAATAAGTTTGCGGCCGAACAGGATTTCCTGTGCATAAATATAAAAGTCAAATTGTTTCCTAATAAGATGCTTCTTATAAATACTGCGCGTAATTATAATTTCTTAATTCCGACCACCTTAAAATAGACTCGGGGTCCTCATCTTAGTCCCTGTAATTTCAAGACTTAACACGTGAAAAACACAGTACGGAATAAACACATATTTAACCGTGCATAATTATGCTACAAATTTAGGCCATTTATAAATAAATTTTATATACACGACACTATAAAAATGGGTTAAATCTGAAAGAGAAATTATGCATTTTCGATTTTCGGACAGTATAGGCAATACTCTTTTATAATATTCAGGGACATGATAAATGTCCCTTTAACAATAAATTATTACCTGGATCAATTTATTAATAAAGAATTATTTTATAAGCCATTTATGGGATTTTTGGCGGCGAATACTAACAATATATTCCCTAGTTGGAAATCTACGACTCATATGGTTTACTTTGTATCCAATGTAAAAAAATAAATAATGTTTTTGATCGTCATAACACAAAAGATTTAATGACTTTTAAAATACATGTTTATTACAGTTTTTTTTTTTTTAAAAAAAAAAAAAAGGATCAAAGGTTTTAGAATATGCATTATTACAGAATCATTTAATTTGGGAATATTATTTTGTTTAAATAGCAATTTCTTTCTAAAAATACTCTATATAAATAACTCTCGTGATACTAGTTTCTTACAATTACTCGATTAATTCAAATGAAAGATTTTAGTTTATTATTATGCTTATTTGGTATTTTATGTTAATAACATAAAAAGATAATTACTGCGTTTTTAAAAACTGATTTATGGTTCATGTAATGCAACGGTATACTATTTATTTGTATACTATTTATTTAAGTTTTTATTTTAGTGCTTATATTAATGGCTGAATCACGATTTAATGTTTTATTGTAAATTTCATTTCTCTGTTGATTTCCTTGTCATTTTCATCCTAACTTTCTTACTATCATATTCCGCAACCGTGTTTTATAGTTTAATGCACTGTCGAATTTACTGTACCTAATTATTTTATTATCTTCACATCGATTATTACGTTTTTTCTGTTCTTATTCATTTGTGAAGTGATAATCAAGTAAATAAAACAATTCTCGATCTGCTGAATTCGTACCATACGGATCTTCGAAAAATCTATAATTATGAGAAACCTCCTCAATCGAAAGTTCCTCACTTGATGAAGCTTGTACGTCCTTAACGTGAGAGCGCTCAGCGCATTGATTATTATTGACGTAGTCAAAGTCATCTTCGCAACTTACACTCGTTTTCTGCGAGTGTGAAACTTGTTCTTGTTCTTGGCTTTCTTGATTATTTTCAACTATATTCATATGTTTGTCAAACATGAACTGAACAGACTTCTTCTTATACAAAGTTTTGGCGTCTTCAGATAGCTTAATGTAAAAATCTTTTACGTTTTGTGGTTCTTCATTCCAAGAACTTTTTGCAATACTAGATAGTTTGCACATAGATGGTAATTTAATGTCCTTATTACGATACTCTTTAATAAATGCTATTCGATACGCGATAAAAGCATTTGGGAATGTTTTTGCTTTACTGCTGTTGGACGTACATTTAATCGTGCTTATAAGATCGGTTGTTGTTAAGGCGGGAGGGAAAGTTGGTTTGGTAACAGTGGAAACATTATTATTGCCAAGTTCACTAATATTAGTTACACTTTTCAATTTGGAACTATTGTCACGAATATTTGCGTTATAGATGCTAATTGTAAAAGGTTTTGCGCGGATAACTTTTTTTTGTTTTAATGTTCTAGGCATAATTATGAGATTTTCGTTTGTCAATAAAGGGAGAATTATAATTTTAAAGTCGTTTTTTTTAAAAAAAAAAAGAATAAGATATTTTTTGTTGATTTTTTTTTAATATTTTTTTTTTTTAAAAAAAGGTTAGTAAGGAAAAGTAAAAAAGGCTAAATATTTATACTTATTTTTTTTTTTGGTTATTAAATAATATAAAAGGCTAGTTAAACTTAAAGTTATATATATACCAGTCCTGTCAAAAGTTGATAGTACTGTAAATGATTGAGAGATCGAATTAAAATGGGGGGATATGAAATTCGGGTCCATGGATATTACAGGGACCTTTAGCTACACCCCAAACCGTAAATTGCCGGCAACTTAAATGCGATTAATTATACCCGTAAATTTATCGAACCTTATTATACGCCTGTATTACGTTGTAACCATCTCTTATATTTTAAATTTAATAATTTCATTCATGACAACTATCAAGATGAAGCAAATTTAGGTTTCATTTTAGAAAACATATAAATTTAATGAAGCAATCATTTTAGCAAAAGGTGATGATGAAATATTATTATCAGATTTATCTTCCTTTGAATATTTATCATCACAAAGAATTGCATGATTTCATTGCCCACCTAATGATTACTCTAGAGGTAAAGAATCTAAGATATAACATTTATAAAGGTAAGTTATAATTAATAGAGGCTAAACTAATGAAATTTAATTTGTAACCGTTCGAATTGACTCATTATGTGATTTCAATTTATTATTGTAGAATTTTTATTTATGGATTGTTTACTCGTGAATTTTGATAAGGTTCCTTCTGTAATCACAAAAAAAAATTTATTCCTAGTGAATGTAAACAAATATTAGTTTAGTAATTACGAAATCTAAATTTAAAATCTAATTTCCTGTCCCTCGTTAAAAATTTATAATTCACGAAACTAGTGTTAAAAATAAAATGAAATTCGAATTAATAGAAACTTTTAGAGAATCAATTATAAATCTATTTGCTCCGACGACAAATAACATCAATATCAAATGTATCAAAAGTTTATTTGTTAAAACATCAACTATGTCTTCAATTACAATAAATGCCTTAAAGCGAAATGAAATGATAAACTTGTCAAATAATTTCTATCAAGATAAGATATAATTGGAGGAGAATGAATAATAATTTGAGTGGCACACCGGTAATCCTCTCAACAGACACAAACTGCAAATTTTCCTAATATATACACGTTACTTAAGTCGATTAAGACCAGTTTTAAAAATTAAGCCCGATTCAAAATACACTTTATATTTAAATTGTTTCAGCCGATATTTCTCGTAAAAATATTAACTTTTTTCATTTGTAGGGAAGATTATATGTCGATCACGTGAAAACTTTTAACCCAAAGAGATCGGAACATGTGCCACAATCATTTATTCAGATTTTTTTTTTTTTTTCACAATGTTATTTCGAAACTACAAAATTAAATGTAAACTGGGATATATATACTGTACCTTGGTACATACCAGAATGATGCCATCATAAATTTTCCGAAAGAGGTAAAGATGTGATTTACTCTATGGAGAAACATGTTCATGATGAAAAAATTATGAATTCGAAAGGAAGGTGCAAGCATTCTAAAACTCTAATTAGTATGAAAACATTAACCTTGTCATTTTTTAATTAGATCTTGATCGATTTTGGCATCCTGACCAAATTGTCATACGTGGGTTTCAGATCGTTCAGATCGTTCCTTTAAATTTTTTATACCAATACATATTCTTTTCCCTCTCCTTTTTCTCCTTACGATTATATTTCCTTTACCGATAAATTTATTTTTCTTTATTTTTTTATTATTATTTTTTTTTTTTTAAGTTTTCTTTTGTCAGTATTAGTGGTTTCTTAATAAAACTCATTCCGGAAGTGTAGAGCGGCTGACGTTGAGGTAATAATATTCGATAAATTGATTTTATTAAAATTTCCTAGTTTAAAACCTCCCATTTTTTCTTTGTTTATAAATATTAACAAAGAACTGAGCGCAACAATATCACAATATATAATTGTATAGAATGGAAGTATTGGGTTTAAAAATGCCCTTTAATCTAACAAACTTAACATAAATTTAAAACTCCTTTATCGCATATAGTCGTAGTAGTAACTCGTATGATCTATTATCTAGACGCAAAATAAATCTTGAAGCAGACCCATTTCTGCAATCAAAAAAAAATATATTTGACAAATAAGGAAATTTTGGAAATTTTGGAAATAAGCGTGAGACAGTTAGCGCAGTCTATGATGTATATATATCTAACCAAAAATGCAAATCCCACATCAAAATAAAATTGATTTGTTAAATATGGAAGGAAGCTTATTTGATTAAAAAATGCTGCGAGATGATCGCAATTGTAGTGCATAATATATTCGGCGGCACCCCACTAATCTATATTGCATTATTGCATTCCTAAATGTAATTTCTCATCATAGTCCAAAATGTTATCCAACACAATAATTGTACTCCTTGGTATTTTTTTCAAATTTGAACCATATCAACAAATCCATATAACTATTTTTAGTGTAAATGACGTCGAATTTCTTATTTTAAAGGTAAAGCTAACGAAATTTCAATAATTTTTTATTTTATTTTTTTTTAATGAATATCTTCTAAAATTATAAAATAAAACGTGCCTTCACTTTTTACTCATCTGCTTCATTACTGGAATATTTGATTTCTTTGTAAATTTTTTTTTTCCGAGTATTTCAAGAGCAAATTTTAAGATTCAACGGCAAATTTGTTGCTCAGATTGTCAGTTGTGAAACCGGCAGCAAACACTCGAGTGTACATACCATTAATTATAACAACTTCCATATGCATGTGACATAACTGCATGAATGATGAAGGACAATGGACTTTATAATTAATCTTATATGTATCACCTTTTTTGGCGTGATATGATTTCACAAGTGTACATGTATATCAAACTTCTAATTGTTCACTTTTTTTTTTTTTTTAAAAAAAAAAAAGAATTATATTTTAAAACGAAGGAGTCTACCGACTTGTAACTGGTGGTACCCAGATAAATCATCAATTAAAATCCATTAAATTAATTAAGATTTAAAAATATTCTTCATTATGTTGGTACACAGGTTATAGTCAATTCCTTTTTTTCATTTAGGAAATGCGCTCTATGCACGCAAGGTATTGATACAGCATGTATACATTTATTGTTTATCCTAATGTTTTGAAACATTGACGAGGATCTAAGTTTTCGGGAGATTATTGGTACGTTGTCGTTGTTAGAAGGCTGAGGAAAGATTATTATAGGCGTTTTGTTTTAAATTATGTTAACGTTAATAGACTAGACTTGTTTTTTTTTTTTTGCAGTTTGTCATCACCTAATTGTGATTACCATTTTAGATAGAATGTCGTGTAATTCGTTTTTTTGCAAATTATGATATATCTATTGAACTAAAAAGAGTAGCAATTGTCATATTAGTCGATAGTAATATTTTGTTGATCTTTGCAACTTGTATTACGGTCGAGGAACAGGAAGTTATATAAGATGCTCCCGCAGGTTTTGAGAATTGCAAAAATGGAATCAACTATAATTGTAAACTTAACCATTACCTCCTAGAGATTTTAATTATAAATATAGACTTTTTTTTCCTAAAAAATATATCTATTTTATTCAATTTAATTTAATCGATCTATAACAAATTTGCATAGTATTTATTTATAGACAATTTAATGTAATCATGCTTGAAAATGTTATCAGACCTAAATTCCCACCCACTTTAACAACAGGCATTCTCCTCGAAAAATTACGTAAATCCAAAAAACCTTACTCAAAAATAAACGCTTATTTTGTGTATAGAATGGAATTTCAAGAAGAGTATCATCGTAACAATATTAAAATACCTACGACCAAAATATCCTCGATCACAAGTATTTCTTGGAAAGTAGAATCTGTCGAAACAAAAGCCTTTTATAAAAAACTTGCAGATGATGCTAAATCTTTATATAAACCAAAAGATTTATACTTTGTAGAGGACAAACATATGAAGAAGATTAAAAGTAATCAAGAAAACGGAAAAGTTTTACCTTCGCGGGCGACAGGTGTAGCAGACTCCGACTATGTCGATCAAACCGTCCAAACCAGCGATGCTTTTGAAGAGACTAGTGGTCTTCTTATTGAGGGCTCTTCTGCTTCCATTAAATTTTACGAACATCCAGGGACGAATTCAGCTGATATAGAACTATTTAGCATGCTTGATTCGTAGATCACGCATCGGTTCTTTATTATATTTGTTCTTTTCAAAAATGTTAAGTGAAGAACTGCACTTTAAAAGTAGTGAAACTAATTTTTTTTGAATTACACCAGTAAATCTGTCATTTTTTTTTTCCTTCATTTAAAATTAGTGCAGCCAGTTTTTTTTTTTGAATTACAACAGTAATTGTCCTTTCTTTTTTTTTTTTTTTTTTTTTTTTGTTTTCATTCAATATAATTTATATTCACACAAGGATCTTCACATAACTCAGTAAAATCTTTAATTAAAGAACGATCATGCGATCTTTAACTAAAAAAAAAGTTTTGAATTTGCATACTTCTGATAAAAGTTATATTTATGGGACGTATAGTTTTCTTTTGTAAAAACATAATTTATGGTAGTGAACCATGCTTTCCAAGCTACTTGTTAACAATTTTTATCTTGAAATTTTGTTGTAAACAATAGTTAATTCAACAATGTATTTCACCGATTTCATAAATAAATGCATGAGATCACGAATTTTGGTTGGTTAACCATTCCAATTACCTTTTTGGTGCATATTATCAGCTTTTAATTTAAAGCTAATTTAGGAAATTGCCATTATTTTTTTTTTAATAGTGATACAACCCTGCATATATTTATCATTTATATTTAGTTTCAGCTATATAGAGGCGATGAAACATTCTACCTTAATGATAATATTATCATTATTTATTTTAAGTCGTTTTCTTTTTTTATGGAATTAAATGAGTTGTCTAGTTTCTATCGTAATACTTCATATCGGCTATGCAAAGATGTATTTTTTTTAAATTTTTTTTTAAAAGAAAAACTAATAAATTTCGGTAAATTAATTAATGAATTATTGATTTTTATCTTGTGATTGCCTAATATACTCAAAAAATAAAATTTTTGTTAAAAAATTACGAATTTTGCTATTCAAAATATTAAAAGTCTGATATTTAAAATATAATAAAATCGCTTACCTCTTTAGACTGCGAAATTTCGCCTTCTTCATTCTGATGGATCTTGTCTTAGTCAGATATTTAAGATATCATTTTATCGATTTCGATTTAAAATACTTTTTTTTAAATATGACTGTGAAAGAATGACAATTTAACTATCACGCACCACATTCACCACAAGCGAATATAAATAACAAATAACAATTTTGTGTCTTACTTTAACAAATAACAAAATAACATGCGATAAATTTGTAATAAATGTAATCGTAAATAATGTATAACATAAACTACCATATAAAATAGAATTTTTGAAAATATAATATTGTGGAATGGTGTAAAGAATATATAAATGTTAAAATAATAGTTCGTGCAAATCAACTAATACAGTATATAAAGAAATATTAAAATGTTCTTTGTAATTATTTCAAAGTTTTCAACGTTCTGCGTTATTCCGCTAATGAAAGCTTCAACGCAATGTTTTAACCGGACCTACTTGGAATTTACAATCTATCGTAATATGATCAAGTAACTTAATAGCTTTGATATTATAATTAGTAAAATGTACAGTGGGGTATCAAAAGTCACCGGGCATTTGCGATGTCGATCATTTTTTGAAAAATTATATCGAATTTTTAAAT
>CAJVPQ010000579.1:0-25816 GCA_910591825.1 Funneliformis caledonium
AATGATACAGAATACCATCACAAGCAACAATGATCTACTTGCGAGTTTCATCCTTAATGCCTGATATTGTTTCTATATGTGAAAGTACTTTTTCAACATTTATAATTGAATTAGGATTAATGTTAATAGGATCAGAAACGTAAATTTTGGGAATATTAACTCTCAGATCAATAACTTTTTATTGAGTAAGACTGATCCTAGGACATACATGATACTTTATTCATTATCAATGTTGTAAGGTTTAAAGGTAAGTGAGTTATTTAATTGATTAATTGTAATATTTTCAGCCTCAGTTTCTTTTAGATTTTGGTTAATATTGGTAATAGTATTTTACATTCTGAACATATTTTTTTTCGATTTTCAATATTTTGTTAACCGTAGCTGAGACAAAATTTCATATTAGTAATATTGGTTGTTATAGATATTACAAGAGAATTGATAATATTAGTAGAGGATGATTTTTCTTTAGATAACAAATTAAGAATTTCGAAGAGGTAAGTATATAGTTTCTTATCAATTATTTCTTGCATTTGAGGACTGATGTCAAAGAGTTCTTTGTACTATAACCTAAAAAGAGACTGATACAACCAAAGTAAATTAGTATATTGAATTCTATTTTGCGATGCTATATTGAAAGTAACGAAACTGATAACAATATGATAAATAATCATATTGGATCCTCAATCAAGATAGTTCTTCTGTCCTTTTTGTCATTATCAAATGCGAAAACTAGAAGACTTTTGGATAATAGTTCTTTATACTTTGATAATTTATCTAGCCACTTTTGAAATCGATAATAGCTTCTTGAACTTATAATATGATTATCAATATTAATAATCAGTTTTGATTGTACAATTGAATATTTAATAGCTGAAACAGCAAGTTAAATTTTTGACATGTATTTTTCATGTCATGCTCTATATATTGAATTGATCGTGACAGCAGTTTTAAAAAGCTTTCCTGACTTAAAACGTCAGAGTCTTAATTATTCTGAATTAGAATTTCAATAAATTTAACAGCAACCTGATTATGCCTATCGAGACATTCATGCGAATTATATACTATGAGATTTTTTAGAGAAAACCTATCATTATCTCAAATCAGTAAACTTACATCTTCAAATAATAGTTTGCATTCTGCTTTTACTATTTCTATAATTGCACTGATATATTTGTTTTAGTTATTAAATCATGAATTCTACTGTTCAACTAGAGTTTTATTACTTTTACATTGCTTTTCATACAAATTTTGCATCATATTCATATCATTATAGCCTTTTTGCAGTTTCTTTTTAATTCTTTTACTTCATCTTTTTGATCTTTTAAATACTGATATATCTGTTCAATTTGATTGTTAAGTTCTATTATTGATTGTATTTTCTGCTGATTTTCTAACTGAATGGATTTTAAAAGCTTTTTAGTCCTGTCAAGCTCAACCATTATGTTAATATACTCATTATCTTGATTAGCATCAAGTCAGAATTTTTTGCTTTTTTGAACAGAACCTACTAGATGTTGATAAAACTGATTAGTTGAAATGATTTGATTATAAATGTTTCTCACAAATTAAATAGGATTCTAAAGGATAAAAATTAGCAAATTCAGGAAAAAAATCATGATAAAGTATAAGTTGCTTAGCTGCTTTCTGACCACTCGCATGCCGCCATTTTTGTGATTCTTTAGATTTATAAGACTTTAACCTGATTTCATTATATTTTTCAACTAAGTCTACGAAAATGCATAAAAGATCTTTTACTCTTAGTTTCTGAAGTTAACAAAATTGTATTCTTTTTATTACTTTTTACTTAACAACATATAAGGAAATCCTTAATCTTTAGGTCTCATTTACTTTTTCAAAAATAGTTAGCTATAAGAGATTATTTGGAATTATTGAAATTAGACATTTTATACTATCTATTTATATATTTTTTTATTAATACATTAATATATGTAATATATAAAATATCATAAACAAAAAAAAGTACCTGAGCTAATCAAATCTACGAATCTACTTATAGATTATTCTAGAACTCAATTTTCTAATTTGGTATATCCTCAGACTAAATTTGCTAATACGAGTTAAAATAGAAAAATTTAAGGCAATAAAAATTTCATTTTTTTCATATTATTTGTTTAATTTCATTTTTTTTATTTTATATTATTTGTTTAATTTTATTTTTTCTTTTCATATTATACATTTAATATCATTTTTTCTTTCATTTATTTTTCTAATTTTATTTTTCATTTCATTTCATTTTCTTATTTTATTTCATTTTCCTAATTTTATTTTTTTATTTTATTTTATTTTTCTAATTTCATTTTATAATTTTATTTTATTTGTTTAATTTCATTTTTTCGTTTCATCTCATTTACTTAATTTCATTTTATAGTTTTATTTTAGTTTCTTAATTTGTTTTTTTATATCATTTTTTCATCTTGTTTAGTTTTCTTTTCATTTTATTTTTATTTTTTCTTTTATTTTATTTTATTTTATTTTTTATTTTATTTTTATTTATTTTAAAAAAATAATAAATTAAATTTTTTTTTAAAAAAAAAATTTAAGTAAATTAATAAAACTGTCGTATAATGATTAATAAATTGCATATTAAAATAAAATAATTAGAATTTACAAAATAACATAAAAATATTTCTGGAAAAATTATATTATAGTAAAATTATATTTGTATAATGAAATCATTAATCATATACTATAACAAATAATTCATTAATGCTATAATAAATTATTCATTATACATATTGAATAATTTATTATAGCATTAATAAAGATTCTTATAATAAAGATCTGATCAGTTGGATTGGTAACTTTATTATACTGAGGCGTGATTGTATGAGTAAATTAATCATCCAGATTATGAAGATCTTATTAAATTTTATCTTTACGACTTTAAGCTGATCAGCTATACAGGATATACTAATCAATGAATAATTTTTTAACTTAATGATAGAATATGTAATATCAAAGATCTTGCAAGCTTTGGTACTTTAGGTTATTGTACAGATGTATTGTTATTTTAGCTTATAATACATCAAAAAACATATAGTATACGTGAATTCAGAAGCTTTAGAATTCCTCTTTTTGGGAAGATCTTTCTGTATTATCTGAAGTAATTATGAATAGAGTTCCAAAAATGACTTGCATAAACTCGCATATTTAACTTGCATGATTATGCATAATTGTAAATTTTAGTTACACCTAATTAATAAGTACTTTAAATTAAAGGTATATAGAATAATTTTGACTCGAAACTTAACTTGACTCAACTCATTAGGAATACTAATTATGATTTGCTTGAAATTTTTTGTGAGTATAAAAAGGTTACATAATTTTTCACTAATGTTTTATTAATAATAATTTACATTTAATCCTTTATAAAAGAAAATACAAAAAAATAAAAATTACTTATTGATCTTGATTTAAAATAAAAAATATTTGTTAAGTAAAAGATGTATGCAGTAACACTAACTAAATTCACCAACTCCTGATAGATCTAAAAACAAAATAATCGATCAAAAAATAAAAGAAATGAGTGACTCCTATAACAAATGTTTTGTTAGCAAATTATTCTATTATCGTTGATGTTAATAATAAATACACATTATATCAATAATCATTTTTTTGTGTTTAATAATTCGATTGTATAAATGTTTGAAAAATTTATCTAATACAGATAAATAATTTTATGCATTATTTTTAGTAAACATAATAGTTTTTTAGAATTTTTGATGATAGATTGTCATTAAGATTTTTACTACTTTATATATTAAATAATGTAATATATTTATTTAGTAAAATTTTCTCATATCATTTTAAAATGAATAAATGAATGTTTTACATGTCTTATTATTATCACGTAAATAGTAATGTGACTATCAATTTTGCGTATATAAGACTATTTTGAAAAAAAATTTTTTCTTTTCTTTTTAAATATATATATTAAAAAAATTTGCAGCTGCTTCTTGACAAACTAATTCTATGTCAGTTGTGAAACTAGAATTAAAGTTTCCTTCAATTGACAATCCAGCTAAAAAGCTTCATTCATTCTGTCTTAAAAAAATTTTTCGTTGCTACAGAGAATAATATACCTTCACAAAAAAGAAAAAATATTACAGAGTCAGAAACAACAAAGAAGCTGAGCAACTATAGATATAAAAAAGGTAAAATGTTCTTCTAATGCAAACATGTTTTTAAACCTTGATCCAAATTTAATATTATTTATTTTAACTTTAAGCTCAACAACTATTCTTACTCATGATACAAATATTATTTTCTCAATATTAAATACTAGTCATAATTCATAAATGATAAATCTTGTGTTCAAAATCTTGACTCCTTAATAAATATTAATTTTGGTAGAAAATGCAAGAAATCTAAAAATGATGCTTGTACATTAATATCATAAAATATGCTTTAGCAAACTTTGAACAATAAAAATTAAATAAGTAGATATTATTTATATAAGAGAAATGATGAAAATAATGAAGTAAGTGTAAGACTTCTATTATATAGTATATATGAAATTGAAGTTACACTATTACTAGAAACGGTGGATGATACAAATGATCTGAGATCATCTTATGTGATGATTCAACCTGATTGTATTATTGCACTAAGATATGATAGATTGATAAATATGAAAAGATGAGATTGTTTGAGTATTTGTTTCAAAACTGCAAAGAAATATAGCATGTGATGAATAGGTTTCTTGCATTAATGCCTGCTTTTATGCATTTTATTTGTAGGCAAGAACTTTAATAAATAAAGAATTATGAACTGTATTTGAATTAATAGTTATAGAAATGCTAGACTTTAAAGGAATCAATTCGTATAGATTAAAAACTAAATATTTAGGTAACAGAGGTATAGGTATTATAGAATATTATAAGTTATTTAATAAAGTTGAAATAAAAGGTTTTTTTAGGTTTAATAAGGTTATTGTTTTGTTTTTTACAAATTCTGGTTATACATTTAAAGTTAGAAAGCAAGCTGAAGCAAGTAAAAAGAATATATATCTAACAACATTAATGAAGATAATAATAATTATATACATAAAATACTAGATCATATCATTAATCAAATAAGAAGAAAAATTTAACATTGGATCTGATTTATTAATTTAAACCACTGATAATAGTAAAATTAATATTAATTCATTAATTCAGGAAATATAATAGTCAATGGATCTATTATAAAGATTGAAATTTTAAATTTTAGATAAAGATGAATCACATAACAATAATTGAAGTCGTCAGATACAGGGCATTATGTTTCACATAGTATTCAAACACCCTTATTTTAAATTATTGAATAAATTCCAACTTTATTTTTATATCTTTTATAATATAAAATATTATATTATCTTTTGATATTTTAAATTAAAATACATATTAAATTTAAATTTAGATGTTTAAAAAACAAAAAGAAAGAGAGCGAAGAATTAGTAATTTAGTTTATTATTAAAAAGTGATTGACAAGAGACGTAACTATTTTAGTCACATTAATATCATGATGCCGGCAAAAAAATCTTCGCTTTAACTAGCTTTAAAAAAAGAAGAAATTTTTGACCTCGAAGTGAAAGCATTTGTTATTGGTTGATTTCTAATTAAGTCGACGTAGGCGCCTTTCATTAGGTCTTTTCTAATAAAATCGTAAAAAAAAAAAAAAAAAAAAAATTCTATTATATCCGAAAAAAGAAGTTAGAATTAATAAATAAAAAAAATAAACATGTTTGACTTTTTAGGTAAAGCGTTTTATAACAAAAATAGATACTAAAATTTGGATTTTGAATCAGAGTCTCATTTTTAATGCAGATTTGAAAAATAAACACTTTTTAACATGCGAAAGAAAAATATTAGGTAAAAATTAAAAACAGTTGAAAATAATTTGAGTATGCAAATCTATGCAGTTCATTTACTTAAAATCATTATAAGTATGTCATTATAACAAATAAATTTGATTGAAACTATTTTTTGAAACAAATAAACCACGAGCACATGTGCATTAAATTTTTGCATTTTTTCACGATTATGATTTGCTAGTTATTTATGCTAATCGATCATTTTTTCATTTGGTAAATGTAAATTTCGTTATCTTTGTCCTGTCAGGAGTTAGTTTTATCTAATTATAACGGTTTTTTTATATTAAATAAATTGACATTTTTAGAAGAAATATTAAATCCCTAATCCTTAACCTTCTTCAAAATGATAATATTTTTAAAGCGGTTGTAAGTTTTAGATCCGAGTCACGAGAAGGATTCGATTATTATTTTTATTTTTTATTTGATCCAACTTGTAATAAAAACGAATTATTATTAATTCAGCTTATGTAACTTAATTTTTGTCAAAATTAAATATATTTACCCAATATAATAAGTTTCGTCGGTGTCGTTATTTTTTGCCAATGTCATCATTAATTCTTTTTGATAAGTAAAATTTGATAAGTACAATCAGATTTTTTTTCCTTTTCTTGGGCTGATACCTTTCATACTAAATTAGAACAAAATCGGAGAATCCAAGAATTACTAATGGAAATAGAATTTCAAATACAATTTTTAAATACAAAATGCTTATTATTTATTATTTTTGGACCGCCTTTATGAGAAGATCCTTGTCTAGTTTGTAATTGGGTGCCCTTTTTAAATTTCGTGTTACTATTTCGTTTTAAAATCGACGTCAAAAAGATAAAGAAAAACATTAAATAACTATTCTTGTTTTTGAAAAAGTAAAAGGAATTAGTATAAAAATTTTTTTAACAAAAACACGGACTGACCAAAATAAAACTAAGAACGAACCTAAATTTCATATTTCGAATAAAATAGCTTTTTTTTTCCCTCGACATTTAGGAAAACCATGGCATATCAATATCCTAATAATACATATAACAACGGTGCTTACGATTATTCTCAACAGCAAAAATATCCAGGAGCAGAGCAACAAGTTACTCCTCCGATAATTATGCCTCAAGAGAATCAACAAGGATCATATACAGAACCTTATTCTCAATATCCTCCTCCCCCTCAATTTCCTTCTCCAAACAACAATTCATATAGTCCACCGGCTGAGCCGCCTTACGATAATAACTTGTATAATCCACCTGCTGAGCCGTCTTACAATAATAACTTGTATAATCCACCTGCTGAGCCGTCTTACGATAATAACTTTTATAATCCACCTGCCGAGCCGTCTTACAATAATAACTTGTATAATCCACCCGTTGAGCCGACTTATAATTATAATTCACCTGCTGAGCCGACTTACAATAATAACCTGTATAATCCACAGGGTGAGCCTTCTTATAATAATAACAACAATACGTATAACGCACCGTATGAACAAAATAATTCGTATAATCCGGTACCTGAGCCATCATATAGTAATCCTCCCTATCCCGAGCAATATCCTTCTGAACCATACACATCATCGCCGAATCCACCGCAACCATATAACAATAATTTTTATTCTGACGCTTCTCCATATATAACGCAACCATATTCTAGCACTCAAAATTATAACATCACTCAATCACCGAGTCCTCCTCCTCCAGCACCAGCACCAGCACCATCATCAGTACCAGCATCATTTTCAGCATTATCATCATCACCACCAGTACCATCAAAATCAACATACGATAATTCACCAAAACCTCCAAAAAATTATGAGCCCCCAAATGTACCATCAAAAAATTATTCTTCACCATATTCCGAAGCTCCACCTCCGTCATCATATTCCCCTTCGTCTATGATTCCTCCAAATCAAAGGCCGGAACCACCTAATAATCATAGAGAAAAAGAAAAACGTAAGCGTCCACGTAGCGGTGGATGTGATTGTGCGGATTGTTTCTCAATATGTGGTTGTATAAGGTGTACTTGTACTGTAATCACGTTTATCATTGCCGCGCTTTTTATAGCGGGGGGTATTTTTTTAATTAGTTATTCAAGAATTTTACCGGGAAAATGTCAAGGACTCTGTGATCCTACGAATGGTGGTGGTATACCAAATCCTGGTGGTAATTTACCAAATAATAACAATCCAATTGATCAGGCTAATAATGAGTTTAAGAATGGCACTCAATCTTGTTCTAATTTGTGCAGTGAAAGTGTTTTTAATAGTCTATTTTATGGTGGAATAGGGTTGGCTGGTTTTGGTGCTGTAATGGTCATAACTCAACTATTATGTATGTGTTGTAGGGTGGGTTCAAGTGGTGGAAAAGGTTCAGGTTGTTGCTATTGTTGCTAAAGAGGTAGTTTGTTTAATTTTATTCTTAAAATAATTTCAAGTTGATTCAAAATGTTATATTTATTAAAAAAATTCAATGACATATCATTTGCATTTATTTTATTACAAAAATTTCATCAAATATATAAATATTCAAAAAAAAATACAATATCATTTAAACGTAATCGTAAAGAATAACATGATCTTTAAAAATCCCGGTACTTCATTTCTCCAAGTATCAAGATATCATGAAGATGATACGCCCTTTCCCAAAGTTATGGCTAACGAAACATTTTAGATTTCGAAATGGATGTTCGTAAATTTTGATTTAAGGAAATCAGCTGATTTAAAAGTTTTAATTAGGTTTAATATTTAGAGTCATATTGACTCGCTTCAACGCTTATGAAATGAAACGACGATGAGTTTTTTTTTTCTTTTCTTTTTTTTTTAAAAAAAAAAAAGAATTAAAATGTGATATATGAAAGTACGAAAATTTTTAATTGCATTTATTTTATGTTACACTAGTGTTTTGGGCGATTGGACAATTTTTGAACACATATTTCTATGTCATAATAAAATATTTAGAATCATTCACTGCGTTACACTATCACGTTAACAAACATCTAAATTTATCCGGATTTCCACCGATCGGGAAATTATAATTAAAAAAAATCGGATTGTGAAACATGAAACAAAAGAAGTTCCACAGCGAAATAACCTCTTTTCTATTTCATTTTTGTTTGTTAGTTTATTTTCCCATTCCCATTTCCCATTTACCATTATCATTTAATTTTTTTTTTATTTTCTTTTCTTGAATTAATAAAAAAAAAAAAAAACTCCCCTCTATAAAATAAAAATTAAACAAAAAAATGTCGAGAAATAGATCAAGAAGTTTCATTACTACAGAAAAACCAACCTCTTATAATGATACTTTAGACCAATCTGCTTTACCAAACTTAAATTCTAATTGGGTATACGATAAGGGTAAAACAAATATATATATATATATATATTTTTCAATTCCAAGTCCTTTTGGTTCTTGTCTCTTATGGAAATCGTCTTATTTTTTTTTTTTATTTCCTCTCCTTTAAAATAAAGGTGCTTGGTTAGTTCATATCGTTCTGATTTTATGTATCAAGATTTTGTTTGGTAGTATTCCGGGTGTTCCTTCTGAAGCCAGTTGGACATTTACCAACCTAACATATATGCTGGTAAATATAATCGTTTTCTATTGAAAAATTTCAACTTTTTTTTTCTCTTTCTTTAACAAATACCTTTTTTTTTTCTTTTTTCAATTTTTTTTTAACGTTTGGGTTTAGGGCAGTTTTTTATTGTTTCATTGGGTAAAAGGGGTCCCGTTCGATTTTAATTCAGGAGCTTATGATGGATTAACATTATGGGAACAAATTGATAATGGAGCTCAATTTACTCCCGCCAAAAAGTATCTTACAGCTGTGCCAATTGGACTGTATGTAAGCAAGTTAACCTTTTTCATTTTTGATTTTCTTTTCTTATAAAGAATGTATAAACGTTTATGATTTTCTCTCTCTCTTTTTTTTTTACTTTCACATATATTATTTTTTTTTTTTCAAGGTTTCTACTTAGCACTCATTATACTCATTATGATGGAATTACATTCTTGGTGAATTTCATTTTGTTAATTGTGGTGGTGATAGCGAAATTACCTCAATTACATAAAGTTCGTTTATTTGGAATCAACAGACTTGAGGCCGAATGATAAAAGAGAGAAAAAAAAAAATGGCTTCTCAAAGTGAATCTTAGTAGCTGTTGTATATTTATCGATAGTATATCATGTCTGTTGGAAAGATCATTTATCATATCACGAAGGAATCGATTATGATTGTGTTGATGGTTGTGATTTGTTTAATAATAATAGTTTATGTCGTAGTTATGAACAATAATTAAATAACTTATAAATGTATGTAATAACTCAAAATAATTAGTTGAAAACAAATAATCATTGAAAATAATTCAAAAGTCCATATATATATGATTGATATTAATATTTCAACTGATTTGAGTTGGATACAAATGTGATATTTCAATAATGTGACTACCTAGTAATTAGCAATATGCGGACCTTTTTTTTTCATTTGGAAAGTTACCAAAAAAATCCACTTCATAACATTAACTCTACAATTAATTTAAACTGATTTTTTATCATCATCACCACTTTGCAATGGTTTCTCAAGTGCATTATATCTATCAGCCAATCTATTATATTCATCGCCTTGGTTGGACGCTTGCTTCTTTAATGTTTCAAAGTCTAAAGTTTTCTTCTTTTCTTCATCCAATTCTTTATTAAGCTTTTCGATTTCACTCTTCAGCTGTGTCTCGGCATCCGTTGCACGTACATATTCTTTTGAATGGTTGGTAGCCTATAAGATGTAATAATATAAATATCAACGGATGACCTCTTAATTCACTTTTACATCCTTATTTTAGCCTAACCTGTCTCTTTAAGGCCTCAAGATTATCTTCGCTCGCCAATAGTTCTACCACTAACACATATGTTCTATTAAGAATCCTTTTTTTTTTTTTTTTTTTTTAGCGTTAGTATAATAATTAATTATTGCATTGAAAACATTTCATGATAATAATACTTACAACGACAAGAAGAGCGTAAATCCTGTCAAATACCTATAAATGCAAAACATATGATGATTAATATAAGAATTAATAAACCTTTAACTTTTCAAAGATAAGGTCTGCTTACATGTTGCGTTGATTATAGAATTTCTTAGCATGATGTGCAGCCTCTGTTCTCGCGTCAAGTGGTTCGTTTTTATCATGTTGGACAGAATATGTACGATTGGTGGCATCTAAATACCATAATATAATTATTTTATATAAGTTTAAGTTCAAACGATCAATTATTTTCATCACACAACAAATGAACTTCTTCCTCCCGTGGCACACCTACCTAAAAATAAGATCAAAACAAAACTATCGAAAATAATGCAAATCAAGATTAACAGATCAAATGGATCAAAAAAGTAATGTAAAGTCAACTCGACTTTGCAACTTCTCATCAACTTACATGAAAGCGAATTTTAATGCAACTTGAGACTTGGCAACCTAATAAAAATAAAACATATCTTTAATACGTAATTTCGGAAAGTATTATAGAATATACGCGAGAAATACCTTACCAACGTTGACCTTGACACCCAACGTAAAACACCGCGTCTCCACGCGTGTGGGAAAGGTAACTTGTTAAAATAAATTTACGTCAGTACCTTTTCTCATGAAAACAAATCGTTTATCAGCCTAACACTTACAATCAAAACTACGAATGCTGCCGACTTTTAGACATGAAAAAAGTGCAGTTAGTTTGGAATGAAGATAAAGAAAGCCTAAACTTGTAAAGCTGTAAGAAAACATTACCTCTGCGACTAATAAAAGGAAAACCAAAGAGTAGTAAAGAGTCATACTTTGAAAATTAGGTTTTATTGTTTTATCAAGAGGGAAAAAAAATTTTTTTTTTTTAAGAAAATAAACTATTAATGATGTCAGTGATATTTATATCAATTCTCAAAACCTACATTAACTCTTGATAGCCTTATTGCAGGTTAATTACGTCAAAATACGTTTAAAATACGTGTTTAACGTTGTTTGAATAAAGGCAAAAAAAGTCAAACACGTGCAACATTGTTCCATATAGGGATGTTAATGATCCGATCTTTATGTGAAAGGCGATCTTTAAGATCACTCAATCTTATTTAATAATTTAGTAGTAGTATAGTATTTATTTACGAATTGAAAAAAAAAAAAAATTTCAATATCTTGAGGTAAAGATTGTAGAAGCGTCAAACGTGAAATAAATCAGGAGGTAAATTTAACAGAAAATCTAAAATATTTTATAGATGTTAAACAAGCGTTATGGTCAATTTTTTTTTACTAAAAATTTAATAACAACCGAATCATAGAATGGCTCTATTAAAAAATGCGTTACCGATACTTTCATTGCTGCTGATGATTAACCACGTGACGGACTGATCCGGTTCGATAATTTTTTCTCGTGAAACGGGTGATTTTTTTTTTAAGGAAAAAATTAACTAATTATTTAACTTTATTTGATAACGCTCAAAATTGTTGTCGTATGTCATTCTTATTTATTTTATTCCATTAATAGGTGTCCCTTATCTAGTTTCCCTTGCACGATTTTGCATTACTTCTTATTCCGAGGAAACGGTTCACAACGCTACAAACTGAAATAGAAGAAAAACACACCACCACTTTTGCAACGAATAAAAGTAGTAAAACAGATAACCGAAGAAAATGATAAGTTAGTTTTTTTAAACTTGCTCAAATCACCCTTTTAGATATAATTAACTGTGTAAATTTAACAGTGAAAAGGTTGAAGTAGACAGAATTTAATCACATGTTGAGACACAACGAGATGATGATTATGGCGATCAATATCGTCATAAATCTGAATCGAAGAAATATTAGTAATAGCATTCGTTCTTTTGATCACTATGAATCTCGCTCAAGTTACTATCAAGAAAAATTGTTGGATAAATACTGGCTAAATCGGGTGAATGATCGATTTTGAACTCAATATTTAATAATTTAGTAGTAGCATTACAAAAAGAAAATTAAATTTTTTTTCAGTAAGACTAAAGAAACATTAAATAAACGAAATAAACGATATCAACACTTTTAACATAAATCCAATAGATTTAAAGAAAAACATACTTTTCATTATGAGTGAGTTATATTACAATGAATCGTTGATTAAGCTTTATAAAATATAACAGTTTATTTACATAATCACGTGTTCTTATCTAATTTTATGACTTTTAATCAACTTTTATTTAAATAAATTAAAGATATAGGTCGCTAATTAGTCCTAATGGCAATGTTCCCATTGAGCTCAAACATTGAGTCAAATCTTTTTAAAGTCTCGTAACTCGAGTCAATATTAGTTGACCACGTGACGGACTGATCCATAGTCTTTAGTCCTAGCAGTCCTAGCCTAGTCTTAGTTCTAGTCTTTGTTCTAGCATACATTTTTTTCTTTTGTGAAACGTGAAACGGGTGATTTTTTTTTTTTTTTTTTTTAAGGGAAAAAAAAAATTAAACTTTATTTGAAGCATTAACGCCCACCTTAACCTCCCACAACTCTCTTAAGAGCATAGTAAATATCAAAAAATGGTGGTCGTATGTCTTGTTTCAGTTTATTCCATTTATTAGGTGTCCCGTATCTTAGTTTTCCTTACACGCTTTTGCATTACTTTTTTAGGCCGAGGGAAACGGTTCACAGCCCTACAAAACTGATAAGGAAGAAAAACCCACCACTTCCGCTACGAATAAAGGTAGTAAACAAGATAACAGTTCTGGCTCTAAAAGTATTAGGAAAATAACCGAAGAAAGTGATAAGTTAGTTTTTTTTTTTTTTAAAAAAAAAAAAACTTGCTCAAATCACCTTTTTAGATAAAAAATCAATTTTTATTAACCATTGTGTAAATTTTACAGTGAAAAGGTTGAAGTAGACGAGTTTGGTCGCATGTTGAGACGCGATAGCAGGCAACGTGATGATGATTTTGATTATAGTGATCACAGTGATCATGATCGTTATAAATCTGAATCACGGAGATATAGTAGTAGTAGCATTCGTTCCTCTGAAGATCATTATGAATCTCGCTCAAGTCACTATCATCCAAGAAAAAATGTCAGATGAATTCTGGCTACGATCGGGCGAATATTGATTTTTAATTTAAACTCATCAAAATTTTTTTTTTTTTTTTTTTTACTTATTTTAGATGGTCTTCGACGTGCCCATAAAAGCCAACAGAGAGATCGTGAACATCGAAGAGATAGAAGCAGAAATGATCACGCTCGTCAGCTTCATTATGATCGATATGTTCCGAGTAGATCGAGCTATCATAGACACACTGATAGTGATCGGGAAGATTATGATCGTTACGATGATGATAGGTTCAGAGATCGAAAGCGTGCTAGGACTTGGTCACGTCGTTCTTCGGATAGTGAAGAAGAAATTGAGCGGAAGCGAAGTGGCAGCGGTAGACGTCGCCGATCTTTGGACAGGAACGATGAACCGGAAGGGAGGAGATGGTCATATAATAGTGTTGAAGATGTGCGTGTTTTGTTCCCTCTCCCATCGAATTAATAAAGTTTATTAACCAGATCATTCTTTTTGTTTTTTCAATAATTCAGCCATATCAAGCAGCAAGTAAATATATAGACACTGAATTTTACACCAAAAAAATTTATGTTGGTGAGCTTAAAGATGTTACCGAACGTACTTTACACATGGCTTTTGAACGATTCGGTGATATAGAAAAGATTGACATGATTCCTGAAAGAGGGTAGATGCCAAATTTACTTGTACTAGGTAGATAGATATTAGGAGAAAGATAATATATTAATGATTAATTATTTTTTGTAAATAGTATCGCGTTCATTGATTTCGATTCCGAAGAAACTGCTACCGAGGCCCGTCGTAAAATGAATGGAACATTATTAGGTTCAGGTTGTATACAAGGTATTATAAATAAAAGTTAATAATTCTTTCGTAAGAAGTAATCATAACACGATCAAAGTTAAATTATGATGTGGATTTCTAGTAAATCGCGCTAAAAGACCGGAAAGAAATGCAAATGGATTTGGAAATGTTCCTTGGAGTGATGCAGGTTTGCAAAGAAATGAAATATCATGGGACGAACAGATTAAATATCATATAAATTAGCTGATAAATTTTTTATAGATGGTGCAGTTGCTAAGCAGAATGATATTAAGCCAATTACATACGAAATTCAATATTCGTTTCCAAAAACTTCATATGTGAATGATCCATCTGATTATACTACAACTGTTAATAGATCAGGTTAAATAGTTATATTTCATATTTAGGAGAATATTATTTCAAAAGATTAACAAATTTATTTTTCGTATTTTTTAGTCTCCATTCCGCCTTCACAACTACCATTAGATCCAAGAGCACAAGGGCATAAACGTAAAATAATAGCTTACGATGATCTTTAAAGTAGTAAAGATAGTACTTTAAAAAAGTTTTAGAAATTGGACAAGTGGCGATCCAAATTTTGAATAATCTATTTCTATAAAAAAAAAAAAAAAAAAAAAAAATCTTCAATTACATCATAATAATTGAGGAAATTTTCATGTATTTTACTTTAACACTCTAAGGCATTGTTTTAGTCCTCATTCATTTGTGTTATTTATGTTTGAGACAAGTAGAAATTTTCATTTTCTTCACATTATTTTATTAATTCTTTTAATTCTTGAATTGTATTTAAAAGAAAATAAATATAGAAAAGCTTATATTTGAAAAATATTAAATATTATTATTATTAACTTATTAAATCAACTTGATGGATTCACAAATATTTTCTAGCAGAAGAACGAACTTTAGTATCAAAAGCGATTGAATTAATAGGAAAATTAACTTCATAGAATGGATTCATTAATATCTATAAAAAAAAAAATTTATATAGATTAATGAATTGATTTCAATGAAAAGAGTTTTTAATACTTATTAAATACCTTTATATATGTTTCATAACATTCATTAAAGAAATTTCTAATACTATCCTCATTTTTAGTCTCATGTAATAACAAAAACTTGATATCTTTAAAATGATAAATTTTATTCAGGAAGTTAATTTTTTTTTTTAAAAAAAAAAAAAGAATAATTATTATTAAAAGGATACTGCCAGCTGAAATGAAAGCAGAAACGTGCCATTCGTTGAATTTATCTACAGTTTTAAGATACCTGAAAAATAAACAAATGAATTTTTTAAAATTGAGATATGAAAATTTATAAATAATAATTGTCATACATGGTATTGGTTGTCCATTGTAATTCCTCTACAAGGTCCAAAGCGGAATGAATGATAAATTGATTTAAATGACGATGTTCATCTTTCTACTAAGTGGATTTAAAAAAAAAAAAACCAATGAATGAGCTCAAAGGAAGATGATATTTCTCGATTATATGATGTAAGCGAGAGTATCACCTTTGCATTTTGGTCAAGACTAGCAGACCTTGTCCCAGATGAACCAAATTCTATTTCATAAATGGGATTGTCTTTAGTTCCTACTATAGCAAAATAGTATGACATTTTTTAAACAAGGATGATAAGTTTTTGAAGTGAAAAAATTATATATGTTTTATTTATTAAATTCTTTTTTTTTGTACAAGTCACATGCCGATATGCCGATCAAAAAGCTAAGCCACTCCCATCAAAAATTCACTTTGTCGATCGATTCACATTCATCGATCAAATAGTATAAAAATTTTTCGTCATCAGATAATTTTTGTTCAGCCTTTTTTATGACAATTTTCTTCTTAAACAAAGGAGCGTTTAAAACCATACTATGATATTCACCCATTTCACCGCATCCATCAACGTTGTCTTGTTTTAAAATAATCTCTTCATATAACTCTCTGGTTAATATCTTACCGACCATCTTTCTAGCCACTTTTTCATGAATTTTTTCCAAGTTCACACAAGAGATTATTATCTCAAAATTACTTTGAGTAAAGATCAGTTCCATCAACTCATTTCGTTCTCTTTCCCATAACGGTCGAAGTAATTTAACGTCGGTGTTTTCCACCACCCGATCCATAAATTGATTACATACGTCCAATATATCACCCGTTGCCAAGTAGGGTACTTTCTGGGACGTGATCAAAGAACGATACGATTCCAAGTATGGTGGGCTTATTGGTAAGAATGTATGAGGCAATGATAATGCATTCGCTTGAAGTGCGATCAGATGTTGTGGATGTGCCAAGAATGGTTTTGTCGTATGAGGAGGAGTGAATGTCACCAAAGATTTTATCTTATATTTTGACGTTTGCTCGGATATTAAGTGTAACGTTAACGTGGAATCCTTTCCGCCTTTTTTTTTAATAAAAAAAAAAAAAAAAGAAAAAAAAAGGTGCGAGTATCATTAAAATGCGAACGTGTTTGTTAAAGTGAAGAGTGAAGAAAAAAATATTTTACCTGTGAACGAAAGACAAACCTCTTGAGGTTCGATATCATTTGTACTTTCATCCATCATATTTGAAGAATTGAAGATGAAAAAAAAAAAGAAAAGTGGGGAGAGGGAAATAATTTCTGAAGGGCATTAATTAATCGGTCACGATCATCACAACATTACTACATATTGCTTTTTTTTTGAAAAATTTGAAAGACGCTTTTTTTATCATCTCAATAATATTTTGGTCGTGTAACAGCACGGCGGCCGGATTATCACCGGGGTAAGTAAACCTTGTCTTACCTTTGTGTCGTGCCGAGACCATTCAAAGAGCAAAGAAGGCGTACGACATTACGAATTTAATGTATTTAATGGAGTGAAAGATCCAAATATTTTCCTTTTCTCTTTTCTATTTAACTTATAAAGTCCAAAATATTCTTTAATTTTAATTTTTAAATTAAAGGAAAAGTGAAAAAAATTTTTTTTCCAATCATCTCACATCAAAAAGTTCAAATTCCATATTTATACTCATTTTTTTCTTTTTTAAAAAAAAGTAAAAAAAAAAAAAATGAAATTCTTAACCCTTATCGCGTTGGTAATTTTTGCCTTTGCCACCGCTGCCAATGCTTTACCAGCACCACCACCATCACAACAACCAAAGCTTACGCCCTATAAAGCCTCAAAAGTTAAGCTTATGTATAAACGGTCACTCTAAGAGAAAGCCCGGTTTGTTAAAGCAAAGGCTTAGAAATCTATTAGTGAAGAATATTCAGGGAGATATTTTAAAAAAAATTTTACTTAAAAAAAAATATATGAATTTTGTGATTACCTTTTTATTCTGGATGACCATTATTTAATTAGATAGAAAGTCACTATTTGTATACAATTCAAAATTTTTTTTTTTTTTTTTAATAAAATAATACTCTTTTTAATCCTGTTTTCTGAATCCGCAGTAATTTTGATCTTGAAAATGCGACGTATGTTAGTCCCTTAATTTTTTTTTTTTTTTTTTTAATAAAAAACAAAAGATCGCTCTTAAAGATGGGTGATAATGACGAACGACCAAGTACTCGTCGACGCGCCGCCAGGACAACTGAAGTACGAGAACAATTACTTGATAATGATGATAGCTACTCTCAACAACGGCGCATAAAAAGACAAAGGTCTTCAATTATTTCAAGAATAATCGGTGCAATAAAATGGGCAAGCATAGCTTTTGTCATTTCTTGGTATTTTGAGTTATTACAAGGAATCCAACAAGTGTTGGAAAATAGTTGGACGAGGTAAATTTATTCCAACTTTTACATGTTCCTCGTGAAAGAAGTTTTTACGAATCATTTTCCTCCTTTATTGCATTAGAACGATCTTTTACCTATCATTATTCGCACTATTAAATATCATAACGATTTTTGTATATTTACAATATTATATACCGTTCACCAAAGATGTCCCACCACCAAATTATGGTTTATGGGATGTTGATGATACTTTGAAAAAATTTATTCCTATAGCCACTATTCTGAGTATAATATGTGTAATGGGCTTATTAATTAGTTTTTGGAACATTTGGGGATTCTTCGGTACTCCTCTAATAGTGTTTTCTTTATTAACTAGCTTTATTTCTATTTTAAATATTTTGTAATTTTTAAAAAATATATCTCAAAAGGATATTATGTCAGATTTCCCCCGTCTTTGAGCGAAACATTTCTTTATCAATGAAAAGTTTCGTCATGCAATTGTGGGTATATTGAATCAACTACACTGGCATGAAACGCGTTTTAATAATCGTATTATGTTATCATTACGTTGATACATTGAAATTAACTCTTCTTTATAATTAAATTATATCAACACAATAAAAACAAATTTATGTATATTTACACAATATACTAAATAAAGCGTCTTTACAAATTCAAATTTTACTATTACATACTAATTATGTTAGAAATAATAATTTGACATAAAAAATTACAGTAGTTTCTTGCCTTACATAAGGAGCGTAAAGAGAAGAAAAAAAATCCCTTCTTTTTTTTTTTCTCGCGATTTTTATTAGCAAACTTTCATCACTATAACTTTTTTTTTTTTTTATCCTTCCAACATTACATTAATAAAAATAAAAATAATTCTTTTTTAATTGCTCATAATTTTAAATTAATATAAGCGAACACTAGCCAATTACACTAGTCTATTTAGTTGGATGGACCTGTAGCAGCCGTCATGGCCTTATTGGCCTTTGCTTGCATCACAGCCGCAATCTTTTGTTGATGCCCGACGGAAACGACTGGCTTTCTGACTGATCTGATTTCATCGGACGCAAAACCTGGAATACGAATATTCCAGTTTCGCTCTATATAAAAATAAAAATAAAATAAAAAATGAGTTTGAAATCAAAAATCTTACCAGCCAGAATGAATCATCAATATTCACTACGTACCTAGGTGAAGCTGAAGATCCTTCACCTCTAATGTTTCTGATTTGCGATGTTTGGCTAGCAAACATGCAAATGAAGCCACCGATGAAATAAATTCGTCTGCAATTTCGAGGAGAATCTATTAATAAGGTTATAATTAGTTAAACTCATTACATTACATTAAATTTTATTTATTATAAAGGATTTAGACAAATTAATTTACTTCTTCAACTTCCGGCTCCAATCTCTCTTTTGGATCTATTTGATCAACTAATTGCTGGACTTTTCGTTTCGGTAAGAGATGTTGAGCACCTGCATCTTCCATGTCAACATCCACCACATTTGATGTGGATGTTTCGGGGTAGATGGCATTGCTGCCATAAATGGATGCAAGAGTTTTACCGTTATGACCTGGATGAATTTTGTTAGGCGACGATTGAAGAACGCCCGTATTAATGGCCGGAGCTATCGGAGGGACCTGTCGAGGAACTGCAGCTGCTGCAGCTGCTGCCGCGCTTGCTGCCAGACTTTCCGCAGTCTTTTGCGCTAAAGTCGATGATCTTGTATCCGAGTCAATCTCCATCAAATCCTCATTTGTAACAGATTGTAGAGGCTGAGATGAATGCTGCTGCCTCGGTGAAAGAGGATGCAACTGCTGTAGATGCAGTTGTTGTGTTCGTGGAGATTGTGGTAACACCATCACTTGTGGAGATTGTGATTGTGTAATAGGTGATTGAGGAACCTGTTGTAACGATGATGACATCTGTCCAAGTTGATGTTGCATGTTCGTTGACATCATCGAACCATCTTGTGATTGGCTAGAGGTCATATTTGTAGGTTGAAGGATGGGTGATGAAGATGGTATTTGTTGTGTCGTAGTAGGTATCCTATTAAAATCATTGCCTTTTGTGGGGGATAGAAATTAAGGTTAATATTATTGAAATGGTCATGTTTTTAAAATTAAGAATAAAAAAAAACGTTTACCTGCTGGAGATCCCACGGCCCGATTTTGACCTAACGTATTCATTGTCGCCCTTGGTAAGGGTGCATTTACTTGCATCGGAGATCTGGCTACTTGAGGACCCATTAATCCTCTTGGAGATTGTGGTGGCATATGAGGAACCGCTCCCAGGCCGCTTGCTCCTGGCTGTACCGGAAATCTTACCGATGCAATAGCTCTTAAAAAGTGGTGTCTATTCTCGTAATCTTGTTTGACACTAGGCACTATGTTGGGCTGTGACAAAGCCTCTTGAACAATATTAATTTCATTTATTAATTGCTGTGGAGTGTGGATGCTTTGATACTCTGGCGGAATCATCTTGGTCCATGTAAAGAGTTGCTGCTGTTGCTGCAGATTCTGCTGCTGTATAGATTGTTGATGTTGTGAATTCATCGATGATATTGCGGTGGTAGAAGCAATAGAACGAGGTATTGAATGTGGAGATGACATAGAAGTTGAAGGTTGGTCTGGTGAAGCAGATATACCGTAACTTGTAGATTGATTATTGTTAACTTGATGTTGACGTATTGCGCGCATAGCGTCCTCATATTTTTTATACATTGCCGAACCTGCTTCAGTGTTTAATCCCAATTGCTGAGCTTGACTAAAGAAATCTGTGGCCATTTTATTTAAAGCTTGAGGCAACACATCCGGATTACTTTTTTCTAAAGATGGTAGTTTCGCACGCCCACCTCCAGTGCTAGGTTTTCTTGCGGTATTTGTACCTTTCTTTTTAGTACCCCCTCTAATTGATGTCCCCCCTCGTCCTGCTCCTATAGCATCCGTATTTGCTTGTTGTACAGACTGCGATCGGTGTTGTTGCTGTGGAGAAGGTTGTATGGTTTGCTGTTGCTGTATTAAAGTTTGTTGCTGTTGTTGTTGTTGTTGTTGTTGTATAGAAGGCTGTGTAGATTGATTCTGCGGCGGTTGCTGTGGTATTGGGTTAATTTGCATATTCATTGGTAGTGGTGAGCCTTGTGGTGTCTGTTGCAATTGCGGTCTTTGCTGCGAATATTGCTGGTGCGCTCTCATCTGAAGTTGCTTATTTTGTGAAGGTTGTTGTTCCTGTTGAGTATTCTGAGAATAATTCGAGTACTGATCAAGTGTTGTTGTTGAACTATTTGAAACGATTTGTTGCGATTGCTGTACAACTACTGTTGGCAAGTTTGGTGTTTGTAGGTTTGGTTGATTGTTCTGTTGTGACATTCTGAGACAATGGTTTTTTTTTTTTATTCTTCCTTGCTGTTTTACTTGAAATTGTTCAATCTTTTAAATGGATTTCCGGATTTTTATTTTCACTCTCGTCAAAGTCAAGTAGGAATAAGTTTAGATCTCGTCTGTTTTCACGGTTAACGATTGTATAAAGTGAATAATTTTTTGTAAAGAGCGCTTTGCCCACCCCTTTTTGATGTCACGTGATTACCGCTCGTTTTTGTTGAAAAATTTTCCTTTCAGCCAACCAATCAAAATCGAGCATCCGTTTAAAAGATTTTTCTTTGATTATTAAGGTCCGAAACTCATTCGTTAAAAATCAACATTTTCACGCGTTATGATGTTCCTTTCGCGCGTCAGACAAAGCGAGGATTACATTTTTTTGACGTATGTTTAGAAAATGCTCCCTTCAAATTCATAATCAACCCTCCTTAACCTACAAACCAAAGGCGTGACATCAGGTGACAAATAGGATTTGGAAATTGTGAGCATGCGATAAATAACGGAATCATGAACGTAATTTATTTATTTATAACTCCAAATGATAAAAAAAAGAAACAGAGATTCGATTGTACAATCACGTAATTACAAACTTTATTAATTATAAATGTTAAAAAATTCTTTTTTTAAAAAAAAAGGAAAAAAAAAAAAAAAAAAAAAAAAAGAAAAAATGTAATCATAATTATTCTAAGAGAATAAAGAAAAAATAAACATTTATGAAGATTCTCCCGAGGTTTTTTTTTTTTAATAATCTAGTAACAAAAACAATATACAAAAAGAGAAAAAAAAATTACAAAAGATTCGAATGACTTTTTTAAAAGAAGGGAACGTTTTTTTTTTTTTTTTAATTTTTAAAGTCCCAGATTCTGATTTCACTATCTTCACTTCCCGAAATAATCTTTGTATCACTTAACGCAACACAATTAACCGCACCCGTATGACCGAATAATGTGTGCATACATTCTCCGGAATCCTGATCCCAAATCTTTACAGTCTTATCATGAGCTCCGCTAACCACTCTGAGCTTATCAACCGCCAGAGACCACACACCTTCAACGTGACCAAATAATGTACGCATACATTGTCCTGTCTCAAGTGACCACATCTTAATTGTACTATCTAATGAACCCGAAACGATCACAGGTTCGTCAACTTTGTCCGAATCTTTACGTTGTTTCTTTTCTCCAAGTAATTCGTTGAAAGGGGTGGCATTACACCGTAAAGCAGGTTGGATACATTGAATCGAAGCAACGTGTGTATTTTGATCAAATACCCTGGTACAGGACTTTGTCTTCAAATCCCATATACGTATCGTTAGATCGTCCGAACATGATAATAACTGTGATTGCTTATAGATCACCACACGATTAACGCAATCCGTATGTCCTTTAAAGACGAAACATTCACATGATGCGAAGTTCCAAACTTTGATTATGTGATCCGTCGAACCACTGGCAAGGAAACGATCGTCAAAGTGAAGTGAAACGATCCCACTTGTATGCGGGAAGGTTCGAAGGCATTGTCCGGTATAATAATTCCATATCTTCACGGTCCCATCCATGGAACCCGTAATCAGCTTCGTATCATCAAATTGTAATGCTCTTACACACCGTGTATGTTCCTTCATGACACGAATGATTTCCCCGGTCTCAAGGTTCCACACGCAAACGGTATTATCCAAAGATCCACTAATGAGACGATTGTTAACATCGTCAAACTGTAGGCATAATATGCCATCAGTGTGACCTTTTAACACTCTAACGTTATATCGACCTTTACGCCAATTACGTTCCACGAGGAGACGCTCACGATAAACATCCTTCCACGGACGAGTCTGTCGAGGTTCAGGTTTTGAAATATCCGGGTATAAAGCTGATGATCTATCATTCGATATACGAGCACGCTTTATCTCTCTCATATAAGACGGTATACTTGACGATGAAGGTGAAGAGGTTTGTAAATGTCTCATTGATTGACGTTGAATATCAATGGCCGTACTACATGTCGCGACAGTGGAATATGATGTTAGGGTATTATTTGATACGGGTCGTTTGTTGTTTCTACACCTTCTTTTCTGTTCCAAGAGCGGTAAACCCCAACCACATTTGTAACATTTCCTATCTATGTGCTGTTCGCATAACTTATGCCATACCACATTATCGTCGGCTATGTACTTCCATGACCTGGACACTTGAGCGGCGTAACATAATGAGATTGCGTCCAGGTATGAAAGGATTTTAAAGGATAATTCTCTTGGAAGAGCCGCAATGAAATCGATCCGAATCAAATCTTTCAGGTTATCTGAGAGGAACGATAATTGAGGAAGACAGCACTGGATTAATATTCCCTGTAAAATCAGACAACGATTCTGTGGAGGTGCGGCGGAAAACAATGACCATATATGCGTGACCGTCTCCCGTTCCGATTGTGATAATTTTTCGATTTGCTATTGAATTTAAAGCATACGAGTGAATTTTATTTATTAAGTCATACATACGGAAACAATTACGTAATTGTCCTGTAAAGATCTTGGCATACCTTTTGCAAATCGTTAAGGGTAAGTTCTTCTGCCATTCTTTCTCTCATGAGATCAGGACGGTGACGATAGCAATAATGTTCAGGCTGAATATGATTATCAAAATCTGTATTATCAATAAGGCTATTATCAATAGGGTTGTTACTAATAGATAGTAGCCGACCGGTTCCTCTAGATTCAGGTTTATTATCGAGTGAGTCCTCTATTTGAAGGTCAGCAAAATTTTGTACTGGAATTGTTTCTTGACTATTATCTTGCATGGTTATTTTTTTTTTTTTGATGCTATATATATAAATATTAATGTATGTATGTATGTATGTATGTATGTATGTATAAAAAAAAATATATATTTATATAACAATAATAACAACAATAATAAATTAAATATTATTATATATATATATCTGTGTGTGTGCTCTAAAAAAAAAAAAAAAAAAAAAATAACGAATAGCTACTAAAAAAACCATAATAAACAAATGGTTGATCCAGTTGTGATATAAAAAAAAAAAAAAAAAAGAGCGTCATAATTTTAACGTATTAGAAATTATTCGATATATAAAATTTATTTGTTTCACAAAAATCACACCAATTTGGCCTAAGTGATTGATTTTGCTTATCTTAAGTCTATATTGCACCATTTTGATGCCATCTTATTCATTTCCACGAAAATGGACATAATTATCGAACGATTTTTTTTTTGACCATAAAATTTACGTTTTAAAATGTGTTACAAGATTCATAGTGCCTAGAATTTTGCTCTAAAATTATGAAAAATTTCCCTAATTATAAGAGAATTAAAACGCGTCTTTCCCTAAACCCTTTTGATGATGGTTGACAATTGAGATTTGAATCAAGTATCAGCATCTTTCAACATCTTTTGAACCCTTTACGCGTATTGAAAATTTCCTTTTTTATACAAAGCACACCTCGTGAAAACTGAACAGAAAAGAAAATCCATGGTTTTTTTTTCTGATATATTTGTGACTATAACATAAAAAGAGAAATAAAAAGAAAAAAAATCAAGTTTGTTTTCAAGTTTTGCTCTTTTTTTTTTATTATTATTATCCTTGCATCATGTATGTGCACCCTTATGTCCCATTTGTTATTTCTAGATGCTAACGTGATTCGTCAAAAATATGGGAAAATCCGAATTTGGCTTTTTTTATATTATCAAAATAAGCTAAAATGATGGTTTCACAACATCCATCGCTTAAGTAAACTTTAAACGAGTACTTACAGTAACTGTTTATGTTATTATCACCAAAAAATAAAAGTGGCTGTCTCATGGAAATATTAAAGTAAACGCCACCACCTGAACCTGAGTTAAAATAGAACCTTCTTGTGTTTATGGTCTCGCCCTTATTTTGATTGATAATCATAAACATGACATGAACCTCGTGAGCCAACAAAGGTTTCATAGTAAATAAATTAAATAA
>CAJVPQ010000580.1:0-25803 GCA_910591825.1 Funneliformis caledonium
AATAAAATGAATTTTATTTTTAAATAATTATTTATAATAATTATTTTTAAAATTGAAAAATTGAAAAAAATTTAAAATATTATTATTAAATATATCTTAATATAATAAATATAATAAATTTTATTTTATCTTTTTATAATTATTAGATATCAAAATATTTAATTTTTTTAACATGTGATAGTTTTGCATAATCTTTATTAGTGTTAAAATATTTTAAGTTTTCTAAAATGTTTTATAAATAATTTTATATTTATAATTTAAGAAATAGTTTTTTATTAAAATAAATTTGAAAAAAATTATAATAATTAAATAGATAAATTTGTTTGCAAACTTAACAATTTAAAAATAAAAAAAAAAATGTTTATATAATAAATGAAATCAAAATAGTAGTATGATTACAACTTTATTTTTTAACTATATATAAAATCAAAAAAATTTTTATTTATCTTATTATGAATTATATAAAATTATTATAATTATATTTGATTAGATAATAGAGTAAATGGAATATATATAAAATACAATAAATTTGAATGTCTAACATTTAAAAGATATTTCATAATAAATAATAAATAATAAATATTAATTATATGGAAAGTTTGTTAGGAAAATCAGGCTCTGAAAATTTTTTGACTAAAATTAAGACCTTATTACATTTTAATCTAATAATATCAAAAATTAAAAATGCAATAAAGTTTCCAGAGTCTTATTTTCCTAGAAAACTTTCCATATAATATTGGAAATTATTAAAAGCTAGAGTAATTATCCAATTTTAATTATAATTTTAGCCAGAATTATAGATTTCATAAATAATTTAATTTTTATTTATCATGTGACTATTCTTAGGTCAATTATTATTTATTTAGCAAAAAAACCTTTCGCAGTAAAATGGTGTTACCAACCTACCATTAATTAAAATAGAAGACGATCCTATTTTATGGTATGAAGATAAGAAAAGTGTACAAGTACCTTTGGGTACTAATAGATCAGCATCTTACAAAATTTATACAATAAGTATTTATTGCATTCGAAATAAGGTCTTTCAATGACAAAAAAAGGAGATTGATTCTTTAACCCAAAAATCGTTAAGAAGTAAACATGGACCCGTTTTATTTGTCTTACAAATAAGGACCTTTCTATATAAATATAAATATACATATATAATGCAACAAAGCTTCTACCTGCAGAAAAGAGTTGTGACAAGGTAATGATCTAAAGCGGACGTCACCACATTGCGCAACTATTAGTTCGGATTGGAATAATGTTGAGATGCCAATTTTGGCTGAGGGAGGGAAATTCCTTAGAAACTTTTGATAATTTAGTCATTAGTGCGTGAATATTGAAAAAAAAAAGAAAAAAAAAAATTTTTTTTTTTATTAGATAAAAAAATTTAATTCCGGAAATAAAGAAAAAAAAGCCTCATTTGGCAATACCCAAAAAAGGAAAATTATATCAAATGTAGATCACAAATTTTCGGAAAGCTTTTGAAAGGAAAGAGACTATGTGATCGTCCATTAATGACGGCATTCGTTGAAACCCGATAAATCTAATGTGATGTGACACGTGATTTTTCGCATAATTACTGAATGTATTTTACTAAAGAGGAAATTTTTTGATTGGAATAATTTGCTTACTTTTCCTAACTTATTCCGTTGTATCAGGTTGTAACGGCAGTTAAAAGAATGACATAAAAATACATTAAAATGAACCAAAGAATTTTATGCCAAGCAAAAAAGAATTTTTAATATTCCAAATAAAAAGTCATGATTGTTGCGTGAATTTGATCGCCCCCCTGCTGATCATGTTACAATAATAATACGTAATATTTATACGATTAACAAGTTCCTAAGCACGTTTCAAATACGGCACGTGCGAAATGGTTTCTTGAAAAAATTTCTTCCGTAGCGAAAATAAAACGTAGCTCGTCAAAGAAATTGTATCTAAAATGGTTAAAACAATAAGAGTTTCGCGATATTGGCAAAAGAGGGTGAAGATAAAGGTTTATCAATTTTGATAAGACTTTTCTGTACTAGGTCGTTCACAGATCGGAATCATTTTCGTAAATCCCAATGCACTATGATGTACGTCTTTCATCGGCGTAAACAAAAGAAAAAGAATTTATATGATAGGATGGGAAGGAATTAGAATTAATTCGTAATTTATACCTAATCATTTTGTTAAATCGTTTTATAAAAAAGAAAGCAATTTTCTTTTTGACTTGTGTGTAATCTTTAACAAATATAAAAAAAGGTTGTCAAAAAAGTTTTTTTAAATCAGGTTTGAATCAGGTATTAAAAGTTATGATGAAACGAGCAATTCAACGATGATCATTGGTCCTAATGTGGAAATCAATAAATGCGAGGTTCGTAATGTTCTACTGCATATTGACAGGTACTCGGAAAGCTCAGGATACCAATCGTTTTTGCTCGTTTAAAAAGTCGAAACGATTTCTATAAATAACTCAATATAACGATTTAACTTCGATAAGGAGGTATGTTGTTTTCCAATGAAATTCGGATTTGATTAAATGTGAAAGAATAATTCATTCTATTTGATGATTTCATTCAGGATAATGATGATCCTAGTAAGCCCCCATATTTATTAATAACAACAGGATTTTTTTTTTTTTTTTAGTAAATATTTATTTTCATGCATCTTTTTAATTTAAAGTTTGATTTGCGTGACATAATCCGAATTAAAAATCATTCGGAACTCCTCAAAAAAAAAAAAAAAAAAAAAAAATGAATAAATAAAGGGGGATACGCAAACATTTTTGTTTCTTCTCACACTTCATTTTTTGAATACTTTTCTCACTTCATTTTTATGAATACAAAAAAAAATATTTAATTACTAATATAATATTCTTCAATCATCAAATGGTTGACTCTGCGAAAATATTATACCTCATAATAATACTTTTCGTACTTATAATACTGGGTACACCTTTCCTTAGCCCACACTTTGAGGAACTTCCAATAAAAAAGGAACCCGAACTACATGGAAATTTTCTTCACATAACAGATTTACATCCCGATCCCCGTTATGAATCTAATGCTACCGTCAAATCAAGGTGTCACAAACATTTTCAAAGTTCTTCTAAACCAAAACACATGTTTAAAGGTAAGGCTGGTCCTTGGGGAGCGCCGACGACGATTTGTGATGCACCTCTCAGTCTTATAGATGCAACATTTGAATGGTTGGAAAAAAATTGGAAGGACCAACTTGATTTTATCATTTGGACGGGAGATAACTCGAGGTAAAATTTTTGGTCAGAGTTTCGTGATTTTTCGTCATGTGGTATGAGCGAGCATTAAATGTTTCTTTATTTCTTCATTTGCAGGCACGACAACGATGAAAATTTTCCACGAACTCCGGTGGAAATGTTTCAATTGAATCGGATGATTTCCGAAAAGTTTCTAAAGACGTTCGCAAACACCAACAAGGCCAAGAAGAAGCACGCGCCACACTTCATACCCATCGTACCATCAATAGGGAACAATGATATTTATCCACATAATATCATTGAAGCGGGTCCAAACAGTATGCTCTCAATCCTTCATGACATCTGGTCCCCTTTTATTCCTAACGGACAGCATGAGACTTTTATCAACGGAGGGTATTATTATACGGAGGTGATCCCGGGAAAACTCATGGTGGTCTCATTAAATACCATGTATTTTTTCAAATCCAATTCCGCAGTTAATGGATGTGTAGATCCTCTTCAGCCTGGTACGAAAGAAATGAAATGGTTGAATGATGTTTTGAAATTGGCACGCGAACGTGGGATGAAGGTGTACTTGACCGGTCACGTTGCGCCGAGAGCCAGGGCATACACCATAACGTGCTATAAGAGATACGGTCGGTTATCATTAAAGTATCAAGATGTCATATTAGGACATTATTATGGCCACTCGAATATGGATCATTTCTTCTTTATTGGTTCGAAAGGCATACGCGAAAAAAATCCTAAAAATAACACGAATGGGGATGTTTTATCAATTAGTGATGATGATTTGTATGAAGATGAGGAGGATGAAGAACCCGTCAAAGCCGAAAATCGAGAAAAATTTTCTCCCGAAAGCGATTCAAAGATTGATGAATATTTGGGCGAACTTCATCATCATTATAGTGCGATACCCCCTCATACTGACCATTTAGCAAATGATTACGTTGTCGTAAATATCAATCCATCTGTAATTCCTACCTTCTTTCCCGCTTTGAGAATAGTTAAATACAACACGACCGAGGTGACAAGGGACGAAGTTGATTCGACGAAATTGCATCAAAACACCTTTTTAACACCTTTAGGATACACTCAATATTTTATGAACCTTACCCAAGCAAATTTATATCCAAACATTACGCCAGAATATACAGTTGAATACACAACGTGGGATGATTATCTTATGAAAGATTTAACGGTTCCAAGTTGGATTCATTTGGCGAGAGAAATTGCAAATAATGGACTTGATGGTTCTCTATGGGAAAAAGTACGAGAATTTTTGTTGGTAGGAACAAATTCCTTGATTAATCAAAAGAACAAATCATTTCAACAATGTACATATTCAAGTTGTTCTGCAAAGGGACCAGAAGATTATCTGGCTTCGGAACTTTCGTTTTAAGAAAAAAAAAAAAAATCATTTTTTTCACGTATAAATATTTAGCATTTCATAATTTTATAATTAGTCAGTTGTAAAGTAATTTTTATTCACTATTTTCATTTCTTCAGTTAAAAGAAGCACAAACATTTTAGAGACAATTTTTTTTTTTTTTTGTTTATTAGTTAATCAATTCAGTCTATAACCTTATTCCAATAACGTATTTACCAAGTTTGAAATTCCAATAACGTAATAATGTAATGAAATTTGAAATTGAAATTGACCTAATATAAAATTATATTGTAAATAAAATTTGTAAGCCACGACCGTAAGCCACCTCCGTTTTATAATGACCTAATTTAGCTAATAATAGTTATAAAGTACTAAGCTTTACTCGGCCATAATTGTTTGTTTTTTTTGCAAGGCAAATAAGCCACGCTTACGAAAATCGGATTAAAAAAAATACAAGCCCCCATTTTTCTTTAGCGAAACCGTCACGTGATTTTGCGCAATTTCCGGGTTGAGAGGAGAAGTTACATCTAGAAGTTGAAGACTTGGCTTAGTTTTTCGCTTAAATATGTATTAAGGAACCTGGCTTATTTCCTTTATGGATTTTGATTAATTAATGGGCTAAGTTTTGAAGCGAAATCTAATGGACTTTTTGATCCATATATCATCAAGAACGTATAAATATCTTCAAGAATTTCTTTCAATAAAGATTCAAAATTCTAAAAAAAAAAGCCAAAATGAAACGAAATATCTTCTTAATCATTAGTGCCTTGGTATTCTTAGCAGCTGTCATTACCACTGCTTTGCCACAAGGCGAACCCAAAACCAATGAAACTGAAGCTGAAAGTGGTCATCATTTTACTGACTTAAAAAACAAAATTAGTAAGTTTATATAACACCTTATATATATATATATACTGTATATATATATAATTTACATCTTTTTTATTTTACTAATTATGTAGAGGGTTGGTTCGATCCTGAAGAAGACGACGATAAGGTCGACAAATAGGGGTGATTGGAAAAACACCACCTCCATGAAGAATCATCCTTACTAGAAAATGTTTATGCGTGACTTCGTGAAAACACGAACGCATCTTTATAGAAATCAATTATTTTTTAGACTCTTCTTTTTTACTTTCGTTTTTTTTTTGTCATTTTCGGTCACGGACACATTACAAATAGATTCTCGTGTAATGTTTCTCGGTATTTTATATATATAATGTCTTTTGTGTATGTGGATAAACTATGTAATTCATTCCTTTGAACGATTATTAATTTTATAAAATTTTATTCGTTAAAAAAAAAATATGGAACCATGAACCATGAACAATGTTGAAACCTTGTGATGTTTTTTTCGTGTTCGAAATAGATCATTTACCGTAAAAGAGTCTTAAGAAATGTTATAATTGAGGTCAAATAACTCATAATATAGAGTGATCGGCCTATCCAAGATGTAAAAAGCATGACAACAAAAATAAATAAATAAATAAATTTGACATGCCCTAAAATGATTTTTTGTTGTTTTTATCAAAAAAAAAAAAAAAAAATAATGTTATTCTGGGGAAAATTGAGTATTACCGATCGAATTAAAGGTGACAACAAACAATATAAACGAAAAGGAGGCCCTTCAAAGAACGAGAAAAAAAGAAATAATATAAACAACAACGATGCACTTTAGGAAAAAACAGAAAATTCGAGAAATGAATTACGTAATAATTGAGTAATTAAATTATCGCATTGACCATACCATGTCGATATTATTTGAAAAATGACAAACCCATACGTGAGTATTGTAAAATATAAATTGTGAACATGCCATTGTTCCAGAAAGAACGTGAGAATTCATTTTAAAATAAATTTTCCTAACCAATTAAAATTATTAATTGATTACTATCAGGATTGTAAAATTACGAAAATTACGAAAGTTACAAATTATAAAATTATAAAAAAAAAATTAATTTGCAAACGAAACTTTTAAAGCAGTTTTTAATAGTTTGAAGAATTTGAGATATAGGGAGGGATTGAATTGTGAATTAAAATAATCGGTCAATGTATTAATTAAAATTCTTAAAATTATTTTAGGAAAATAAATTATTACTTTATTAGTATAATATTTTAAAGAGAGTGCTTGATTATCAATGCCACGAATAATAATAAGTTAGTTTCGTTGGATTAAAAATTCAACGCGAATTAGCTCAAATATTTTTCATATCGATCATCTGTAATAACATTATTACATCATAAAATGTAATCGTTGAATAATCATTGATGTTACAATAAATGCTTTGAGCAAAAGAAATTATTATCTCAAAATTTCACAAACGTCATCCTCACATCATCCTTATCCATTAAAATTAAATGCGTTAGTAAAGTTGAACTTAAAAAAAAAACTAAAAACTAAAACAAATTGTTGTGGATACTATATTATCAATTATTAAAATTTCGAATATTTAGGAACGTTTAGGTTTTAGTGGGGGAGTTCTAGCTTGGCAATTGCATTTTTATTAGGTATGAAATCCTGATTAACTGGAAAACCTTAACGGGACTTAAAATTTATTGCCATGGGAATTTATTCGATTTTTATTCTTTCTGAGTAAAGGTAGCTGCGTAATGGAAATTTAAAAAATTCTTTCCGTTATTAGTTACTTTAGTTCTTTATTTAAACGCAAAAAATATGAATCAAATGAATCATAAAATATGAGAAATTAAATATGTTGGAAACAAAAAATATGGCACCAAAAACCTTTTTAGGATGATATGTATGTACATAAAAATTATTTAATTATTATTAATTATTTTTATTTTAATATAGAATATTTTCTTTTTGAAAGTATATATACATTAATAAACTATTATTTTTTAAATATGCCACAGTCAAGTCAAAAATAAATAAAACATCATTATCAACTTTACGGGAACGTACAAGAAAAAATTTTAACTAATGATGTCTTTTAATTCAATCAAATTTTCCATTTCCTTCTTTGAAAAATACTTGTCATTAAAAGCCTCTGGAACGTTTGGGTAAAATTTATTGATTGGTAAGGGCTCATTCATTTTAGGAATATAAACCGTATCTCTTTTATTTGGCATTAATCGGACATAATCTATTTGCTTTAAAAATAAAATAAAAAATTAATATTCATAAAATTTTGTCAGCATAATCACAAAATTCAGTATAAAGACATACCATTATAATAGAATTCTTTTTTAGGTTAATTGAAGGTTGTGCCCATTTATTTACTTCGAATGGAAGCGTATATTCAATCCAGCCTAATCCGATAAGTTCTGACAAATTTTCATATGTTAACGTTAATTTGTGACATTTGGTGAGATTACTATATATCTATAAATAAAATAAATTATATAAGTTAAACCGATAAATACTTTAATAACGCACGTATCTAACATAACATATAACTCAACTCACATCAAGTATTTCAACGACAAACTCCACATAACAATCTTTGGATAATAACTTTTTAACATTTATTTTCCACGTTACATAATACAAAAAAAATCTAATCACGTTATCAAAAAGTTTGGGCAAAATAACGGGAAGTACTTCATCTTTAAAAGATAACACTTGCTCCGACAAACTAAAGTTTTACAAGGAAAAATTAATTTCATATTAAGATAGATAAATCTTATTACAAAATGCTTACCTATTGGAATCACTTTCTTGGAACCGAAGAAATTCATTATTCAAATTGGTAAGGTTTGAAGTAAAATAAACACCCTTTTCTGAAAAAGAAAATGAGACGTTAACTTTTTTATATATAAATAAATGTAACGAAAATACTCTTCTTACCTTTATACATGAGTTTATGAAATTTATTCACAATCCCGATTTCAGTAAAGTAACCATCATTAACTTTATAATACTTCAGTAGAAATGACCACAAATCTGAATCGGAGTACTCTTGTACTAGATAAACAATTGAAAAGTCCCGATGATTTAATGTTGATGATTCATTGATGGATAATAAATGCTTTAAATAATCTAGCAAAAATTTTGCCAAATTATCATTAGTTTCAAATAAAGATTTACATCTTTCAACTTCAACTTTTGCACTATAATGATTTCCCAATGCATAATGTATTAATCCCTTAAAGTAATATGCAAAGCTATTTGAAGAATCTATACATATGGATTTATTAATATCTAATAAAGCCTTATCATATTCTTGAAGTTCATAGTGAATAATAGCTTTTTTAATCAAAATATGAGTGTTCTCGGGATCAATGTTATACGCTCTAGTGAAATGGAATATTGAATCCTTGTACCTTCCTAAATAATTAAGGATTTCTCCGTAATAACATAATATTAATGAATCGTCCTGATTCATTTCCAGTATCTTGTCCAACATCTCTAATGCTTCTAAATACCTTTCTTGAATTTTATAAATATGTGCACAAAACTTCAAACATAAATAATGCTTCGGTTCATTTAGTAATGCAATCTTAAAATTCTTTAAAGCTTCATCATAGTAGTAATGGTTCTTATATCTTCCTGCTTCAAAATAATAGCTAGTCCCAATCAATATATTCAGATTATTTGTTTTAATCTTATAATCTTTCGCAATGTTTAATTTTAGTATTGCATTGATGTATTCACTTTGGCTGAAGAGAATTTCACCATAAATGTAAAACGCAATTGGATTTTTCTTCTTTAACTCAATGGCTTCATTTATATATAAACGTGCTTGTTCGTAATTTTTAAGGCATCTATACGCGTAAGCTATAATGCACCTCATGGTATAACTTTTAGGAAAAATCTTTAGATAATCCCGACACCTTAATACCGCTTTCTCATAATTCCTCCCTTCCAATTCTTTTATAACGTTCTTGTATTCTGGATATTGTTTTTTCGAATTGGTAATTTGAAATATTGATTGGAATCTATTCGTTCTCATTTTAAACTCTTTAATAAACTTTTTCTTAATTATCATGTAATCAGCTTCCGAATCATCAGAATCACTCTTATAATGATCATTCGTTGCCTGATCTATTTGATCCGGATCATCTATCTCATTCGAGTATAGAATACGTCCAGCATCAAAAAGGTAAGAATATAAATTTTTGAAAATGGTACTTTGTGATAAGGCTCTGACATCATTATTTTCAATACTTTCTCGACATATAGGACATTCTCTCTGCTTCAACCTTTTTAAATTATTAAATGAAATCACATGTTGACATTTCAAAATACATAATTGATCCTCTGGTTCATGACTGATCGGACAAGTCATTTCATCTGCGATAATGTCTAATATGTTACAGGAATTTAATGTTTGTCCTTTTTGATCCTTTCCTTTTCCCTTTTCAACCTTATCATTCATTATCTTGAAATCATCATGACATTTTTCTTTAACGAATGATAATAAACATTGAAATCTTTCTGAAGATTCACTATTTGGATTGTTTTCATATAATTTTTGAGCGTACTGATTGAAATCAATTTCCATCATTGAAAACGATTCCTCGTTAATATTTTGCAAGTGTAATAATACCTCAATTGCTTTAAATTGAATGAAACTGCTTGGAGCTTTGTTTAGTGTTTCAATTGCCAAATAATAACAAAGTCCGTGTATAACCGATTGAGTAGATTTTTGGATGAGATTTTGTGCGAGATCCAACATTCCAAACCATAACATATCTGGTAATGCGAGTGGTTCATTCCCGACCATGTCACTTAAAAAACCTCCAGTGTTTCTTAAACTCCTGGAAAGTTTGTTTGATATTTCATCGAATTTATTTTGAGAGTTTAACATGGCTTTATCAACGATATGATTCCATTCTCTTTCCGAGTAACTCCAAAGATATTCCATTAAGATCCTTTCTCCAAATTTTTTACTAATTATCCTTTCATTACTTTCTGACCAATTAAAAAGGTTATATTGAATTATCAACATAATTCTCCAATCCAAGTAATAAGATGCTATCGGATATTTGAAACTTAAACCTTCACGCAATTGAACAAAAGTTGCACAATTATCAAATGGGACGATAACCGCAGGTGCTAATATTGACAAAAGCCCAGGTGTAATGTTTAAAGCGGACTTTAACAAAACTTTGGTTCTTCTTAAAATTTCTTGAAACCAAGTTTCGTCATCACGAAGACTATGCAATGTATCTCGCAAGTGAATTAATAGAAAGTCAATATTATAGTTACGTCTTTTAATAATATTTTTATCATTATAGACCCTTCTTTGATTGGATGGATTGAAATTTGGCCTAAGACTATCAAACCCTTCTTCAACAACTTGTATATTTTTGCGATGAAAATCCGCAAATTTTGCTAGGGAATTGTAAATTTTATCTCGAAGTTCCTTACAAAGTACTATTTGTGAAAAGCATATCTGTTCCAAAGCTGCGGTCCAAGCTCGTAAATGAAATTCCAATCTTGTTATGATTTCTTTTGAATGATGGTTAAATAGTGAAGGATTGGCGAAATGTTCTATCGAGTCCACTAAAACCTGGGATGAAAATATATTTTGTGGATTTTCGAAAAGTAATTTTAGGGCGTATAAGACCTTTGTCTCGGTCAGCCTCGTTATAAGTTCATTTACTTTTTCATCTGGCGCAGTAAACCCATCCTCTTCTAACTTTAGAAGGATTTGATTGTTGGTTATGGACTCGTGCGAAACCGCTTTAGATATAATCGAGGTGTTATCTACGAAATCGGATGGTGCATATATCGGTCTCTTGTTTGAGCTTCCGGTCTAAAAAGGGAGCAGATAAAAAGAGGTGAATAATTTTATATTTCCTCGAAATAACTTAAAAAAAAAATTATTTCACCTGACTTGAACTTTTTCCCATATTTTCGTTTGGCAAAAAAATTCTCGTGGCTTTATTATTACAATGAGTGCAACATGTCACAACAGATCCTTAACAATAAAGGAATGCGAATTTATCAAGGAATGTCGGGGGTTATGCAAATAAGTTTATGTAATATAAAAAATAAAAAATAAAAATAAAAAAAATTAAAAAAATTAAAAAAAGAAAAAATTCAAATTTATTTATTTATTTTTTTTTTTGTTTATAGGTTTTTATTTATTTGAGTATTTACAACGATTTATTTGTTCAAGTGATAGTATATATTAATTTGTTGGTCCATTTTTCGGACCATCTGACGATCGCATATATATTTGTTATGTTTATTTATCACATTAAGTAAAATTTGTTTTGGCAAATAAATTATTTTTAGCAATTTAGGGTAATGAAAAGGCGTAAAACGAGGTGGTTGGTATTTTGGGCGGAATTATTTAAATTATGCATGATTATATAATTTTTGTGACCAACAAAACGTTTTAAACCAAAAATTTATTAATGCTCACGATTCCGAATTTCCACCACGTGGATATAATTAATCAATTTGAAAAATTTTGTTCTTGCATACTTGTTTGTTTTTTATGCAACAAATAGATTATTAAAAAAAGTAACTGATTTAAAAATAACGGTTTTGTAAATCCGGTGATTGGTCGATCCAAACGAACTATGGGGTAGAGGTCCGAATCGGTCAAAAATTTTATGTTCATAAAATTTATAATCGATTCTTATTTAACTTTAGACGAAAAAAATTTTCAGTCACAACACTTCCATGGAAATATGAATGCAGATTTGCGGTTTGTTACATTATTTGTCCTGCTTCTTTAGTTTGTTATCACTAACTTGAATTGAACAATTGATAGCTTTCGATAACTACGCGATGATCCTTATAACAAGGTGATATCATTTGTTAGCGATTTGAATTTTATGTCTAATAACTGTCTCTGAAAGAATCGAATTGACCCGGTTAATTCGAATCGGGACCGCTAATTTAATAAGCTTCTTGCGACCCAACTGAGTTTTACTTTTATTTTGACCAAGGTGTCCTGCATTATGACTTGTTATTCATGTCCTTAGGAAAAGGTTCAAACAGATTAGAATATTTTTTACTTCAAAGATGTCTTAATGTTTGAAACACAAGTTACTAAAAGACAATTGTATGTCTTATCTAGTATAATCTATTTTGAATACACGTAAAATTGACCAATCAAATTCTAAAAATTTATTACGATACAAATCTTTCTCAATTTAAATAAACTTTCTGAAAAGATAATATCGCAGAATAGTGTGGAGTCGAAGCATTCCGGCTCCAAGATGATTAATGAAAACATGCAAGGACCTCTCTTCAAATTATTTATTATAACAATCGAACTATCAAAAGAAGGAGTGAGTTAAAACTTTTTATACAATAAAATTTTATCATCAATATGTTGCACTAAGTTTAAAGTGCAAAGTTTAAATAATGATAATTTTATTCAATTGATAAGAATTCGATGAAGCATCTCAAGAAAATTTTAAATTTTGTATCTTTTAAGCAACAAAATAATTTATCTAGTAGTATCGACAATCTTTAGAAATAATTTCGATTTTCATTAGTACTCATCAAACAACTCGAGATGTAAATAGCCGGGCGACTTCAACCCCTTGATCCATTGCTTCATATCAGTAGCTTAAAGATTTTTTATTTTTTTAAAATAAATAAATTACATTTCAAAAATTTACAAGTAGATTCTACATTGTATAGCCAGAACTCGATATAACGACCCTCCCGGTTTATTATAAAAATTTTTGGAAAAAAAAAATCAAATCATTTTATCAAAATTTGTAAATTTAAATAATTAATATAGAACAAAAAGATTGTTTAAACGAGAATTTATTAGGTGATCGTTATATAAAAGTTCGTTATATCGAATTCTGATTTTTCTGAAATGAAATAAATAGGAAATAAACTCTAATATAAAAGAAATATTTTTTCGATTTATAATATTTAAAATTAAAAAATAAAGCAAAAAAAGTATTATTTTATTTTATTTTATTTTTGTCGGAGAAAAAATCCAAAAAATTTAAATTTGTAAAGATTATTTTTATGCGCAATAACGTGATCTCATCATGCTTTCAGTGGAACTCATATTTATTGCTAACTATTATATATTACTACGAAACTCAAATATTCAATATTCAAAAAAAAGAATATTTTTTTTCGGTCTATAATTAACATAAGTATTAAAGCTTAATAATATTGTATCACCACCATTACATTGTTTATCGTTGTACAAAATAATTTTAAAGGTAAAAATTTAATAATAAATCCTAAAAAAAAAAAAAAAAAGGAATAAAGTACATGAAGAATAACATGCAAACGTGTTTATTTGACAGCTATAAGATGATAATTTAATTTTTTTTTTTTTTTAAAAATAAAAAAAAATAATTCACATTAGAGCCAGTTTTGGATGATAAGGAAGCATTCTCATTAAAAGAAATAGAAGGTAATACCATGCATTATTGATCACTTTCAAATACTATAATTCATTATTTATACTCAATTTTGATTCTTTAAAACATTAAATTTTATCAGTTTCAAGTAATGAAGGCAATAACTATAATTCATTAAATATTATGGTAATTTGTAATTATACTCTGTTTACTAAAAATTAAAATATAGAATTAATGTCAAGTAATAAAGGTAAAAATAATAACTAAAATATTGTAATTCGTTAATTATGAAGGTAAATACAATAGCAATATAATTAATTAATAAATATTATATTACATTATTATAATCAATAATTTAGAAAGATTAAATGGTAAAGAACATTTATAAATTATTTAAAAGCTTAATTATATTATAACCTCATTAATTAAATTTATTAATTTCAATATTTTTTATCAAAATAAATACATTATAATAGAGCTAGTTGCAGATATTCCTAATGCTCCTACATTAAAAAAATTAAATGGTATCTATTTATTAAGTTATACTATAATATTTAAATAAATAATCTTTAAATTTTTTTAAACTTTATAATATGCTAGATTGTAAGTCATTTATTTTTTATTATACTTTATATAATCAAAATTTAATTAAACTTTTATTCATTTAAAAATATCTAATAATCAATGTTACAATAGGGAGTAAGTTATTTTATTTTTAATATTATAATTTAAACTTAATTATTTCAAATAATTTTTAATGATTAATAATATTTGGTAAGTTTTTTTTTATTTAATATTTAATATATGTATTTAATTGTATTTTAAATTTATAAATTTTATTTAAAATATAGATGGTAAGCTATATTTAATAATTTAAACATTTTATAATTTAATAAAAATATTAATATATTGATAATATTATAGAAAATAAGTTATATTAATTAATTAATATATTATTATAATATTCTTTTAATTAAATTTTTTTATTTAATATATTTAATAATAAAAGATAGTAAATTATTTTATTGATTATTAGTATTAATATACTTTTTACTATAATTTAAATATAATTAATTTTTTTTATTTAAATATAAAATAATACTTAAAGAGGTAAGTTATTTATATTGATTATTAATATTTAATTATACTTTTAACTATAATTTTTAAATTCAACTAAATATTTTATTAAAAAAATATTTAAAATTTAGATTGTAAATTATTTTTATTGATTATTAATATATAATTATACTTTTACTATAATTTAAATTCAATTAAATTTTTTATTTAAAAAAATATTTAATAATTAAAAATATAATAGATCGTAAATTATTTTTATTAATTATTAATATTTAATTATATTTTTATTATAATTTAAATTCAACTAAACTTTTTTATTTAAAATATAAAATATTACTAAAGGGAGTAAGTTATATTTATTATTAGTATTTAATTATACTTTTTATTATAATTTAAATTAACTAAATTTTTTATTTAATAATTATTAATATAATAAATGATAAGTTTTTACTATAATTTAAACTTAATTAAAATTTTTTATTTAAAAATATTTATTATTTAGATTGTAAGTTATTTTATTAATTATTAATATCAATTATAATTTTATTATAATTTAAACTTAATTAATCTTTTTATTTAAAAAAATATTTAATAATTAATAATATAATAGATGATTAAGATTTTTTTATTGATTATTAATATTTAATTATATTTTTTTATTATAATTTAAACTCAAATAAATTTTTATTTAAAATTAATTAATAATACAATAGATGGTAAATTATTTTTTTTTGATTATTATTATTTAATTATACTTTTTACTATAATTTTTAACTAAATTGTTATTTATAAAAATATCTAATAATTAATAATACAAATAGATGGTAAATTGTTTTCATTGATTAATTTGTATTTAATTTTTATTGTAATTTAAATCTAATTAAATTTTTTATTTAAATAATATAATAATTAAAAATATAATAGATCATAAATTATTTTATTGATTATTAATATTTAATTATACTTTTTATTATAATTTAAACTTAACTAATTTTTATTTAAAATAAAAATATTACTAAAGAAGGTGAGTTATTTATATTGATTATTAGTATTTAATTATACTTTTTACTATAATTTTATTTAATTTATTGTTTTATTTAAAAAAAAATATTTAATAATTAATAATATAATAGATGGTAAATTATTTTTATTAATTATTAATATTTAATTATACATAATTTTTACTGTAATTTAAATTTAACTAAATTTTTTTATTTAAAAAATATTTAAAATTTAGATTGTAAATTATTTTATTAATTATTAATATTTAATTATACTTTTATTATAATTTAAATTCAATTAAATTTTTTATTTAAAATAATATTTAATAATTAATAATACAATATATTGTAAGTTATTTTTATTAATTATTAATATTTTTCTATACTTTTTATTATAATTTAATTTAACTAAATTTTTTATATAAAAAATAATTTTATTAAGGGGTTAGTTATTTTTATTAATAATTAATATTTAATTATAATTTAAACTTAATTAAATATTTTTAATTAAATATATTTAATAATAAAAAGATAGTAAGTTATTTTTATTAATTTTTAGTATTTAATTATACTTTTATTATAATTTATTTTTAACTAAAATTTTTATTTAAAATACAAAATATTATTAAAGAAATTAAAATTATTATTATTTATTATTAGTATTTAATTATACTTATTATAATTTAAACTTAACTAAATTTTTATTTAAAATATAAAATATTACTAAAGGGTGTAAGTTATTTAATTATATTTTTTTATTATTACTTAGGTATAATTAAATTAATAATAAAAAATTTATTAAATATTTAATAAATATATTTATTATATAAGTATTATAATTATAATATCTTAAAGTTATAATAAAATAATAATTATTATATTAATATTATAAAATTATTTAGAAAAAGAAATTTGTTTAAATTGTAATAAAAATAATACTAGATTTAACTAGTGTAAAGAATGTTATTCTAATTTATTTCAGCAAAATTTTTCTAATTGGACTAGTAAAAATAAAATTTATTAATAAATTTATTCAAAAAACTCAAATATATGCTCAATATAAAAGATAAATATTAGAATGGATTCCCTATAATAAATTTCAAGATATTAAATATTTTGATAAAGAAGGATTTAGCACTATATATAAAGCTATTTAATTGAATGGATTTATTAAATCTTATTCATATGAAAATAAAAAAATGGATTAGAAATGGTAAAATTGAAATAATTCTTAAAAATTTTGATAAATCATCAAATTTAAATGAAAAATTTTTAAATGAGATATTAAAATCAATAATTATTTGTAATTTTAAATTATTAGATTTTATATTAAACTAGCTTTTATTTTTTAAGTAAAAATATCATTATATTTATTATAGCCAATTAAAATACTATTTAAATAAAAATCTTATTCAATTATATGGATTTATTCAAGATTTAAATACTTTAAATTATATGATAATAATAAAATATGCAAAATATAGTAATTTAAGAAAAAATTTAACAAAAATAGTTAAAGATAAGTGGAATATAAAATTATTAAAATTATCTAATATTATTGATGAACTTAATGAAATACATCAAAAAAATCTTATTTATTATGATTTTCATCATGGTAATATTTTTAAATATTAGAGAAGAAATTATGTCAATTAGTAATTTAGGATTATGTAAACCTGTAAAATATTTTCAATCATTTAAAAATAATAATATTTATGATGTATTACTATTTGTAACACCTGAAGTTTTAAGAGGATAACCTTATATATTTGTGAGTGATATATATAGCTTTTCTATTATTATGTGAGAATTTATATCTGAAATTCCTCCATTTAATGATCAAGCATATGATTTTCAGCTTGTTTTAAATATTTGTAAAGATAAACATTCTAATATTATTGCAAATATTTCACAATGTTATATAGATTTAATGAAGCAATCTTGGGATATTAATCCATTAAAAAACCAATATATTAGAAATTAAAATGATTATTGATAATTGATATAATAATATTCTAAAGAAGAAATATGATAAAGAATTTATAAATAATATGATAGAATTTTATAAATCAGATAAAGCTTTAGAACAAAAACAAATAATAATTTATTTCATAAAATTATTATTAATTCTAATCCACAAGCATATTATGCTAGTTTACTTAATTTTACTGAAAAATTAAATAAAATTTTAGATTATAATATTGAAAAAACAGAAATAAGTAAAAGTATTGGTAAATATTTTAATATTTATTAATTATTAATCTTATTTATATATTTTTAATTTATAGAAAATTTAATTATTACAGAAGATGAAATCAGTAAGTGTCTTAAGTAAATATTATACTTATATATAAAAGATTAAATAATTTTATTTTAAAATAGATAAAGAATATTAAATATATTAAATTTATTATTTAATGAACACTGTAAATAGAGTAATTACTAGGGAACGGGGACCGTTCTTAAGTCCGGAACGATCTTAACTAAAAAAATATTGCAAAAGCCAATCAGCATCGACTCAATTTGTGAGCGGGACACTTTGCGTAGACATATATAGTCCTTCACTTCGTTCCGGACTAATAATATAATAAGATGCAGTTTGTAATCATTTAAATAAAATTTTATATTATAAATAAATATTAAATTATTAATGTTTTATTATATTCTAGACTTCCTTTTATTTTTTATTATATTATTTTATTTTATTAGCAAAAAAAAGAAATTGCTTTGAATCACAACAGATTTCTCGGCTTTTTTTTTTTATAATTGATAGGATTAAAATTATTTTCTTTTTCGCAACTTAATTTAGCAAGGAACGGTCAAGTCCCTAGCACAGAAATTTTTTAATACATTTTTTTTCAGAATATTCAAAAACGACAATCGGAGTTAAAGGTTTTGACCATACCATCTTCAAATTCTCTTTTCTTTCACACAAAATCCCTTCTAAACTCATTATCAAAAACGTCAGCTCATAAAATAATCTTGATATTCATTACGAAGAAGTATCTTTTTTTCACAATTTTCAGATGCTAATTTACTCGATAATTTTTATAAGGAATTAATCTTTTTTCTCATTAAATTTACGACTCTCTAGATATCCATTCATAATGGTCTGATACATTGGGCTATTTGAATAATCATGAAATTCTTTTCTCTTGAAGTCGTGTTGTAGAAGTAACGTAATTTTGACGATGCGAAAATTAACCATAAAAAAATTCTTAATTATTCAATCTAGAATTATATTAACGAAACGCCACTTTAATGTTTGTTATTAATCTTTTCAGAAAATATATTTTCTCGACTTAAGGAATTTCGTAAAATAAAGCCGAAATATAAAAGCGACTCCGGATTAAAAATTATTTATTTCGATAAAACTTATATAAAAACAAACTCCGTAACGACTGTGCAAACCACGTATAATATTCAGGAGATTTTACTATAAAAATTTAATTAGGGATGTGTTCCTCATTATTCTCAATATCAAGTTTACATCTTCCCCTATTAAACCGACTAAATCTTTATAATATACTCGAAATTTTTATTCATTCCTCCTTCATACAACCCCCCGATATTTTGTGACTGTACTTACCTATTAATAATAGATCACAATTTTCTATCTGATTCAAGTCGGGACTGTTAGAAGACCAATTCATAACAATTGGGACATTTTCTTACAAGAATTTCTTAGCTACACAGATTGTATGCTGAAGCCGTGATCCTTGACTGCGTCTAATTAGTCATGTGTTTAAAAATGACTAACAAATTTGAAGTGGATAAATTACAAAGTGGTCATTAGATAGATTAGTTATAGTCGTTGTATTTGTTAGTTATATCAATTTAATAGAGTTATTATATTTATCGTTTATATTATATTTTTTATATTTTACTTTATAGTATTTTATTCTGTATAAATATCTTGTATTTTCCTTTAAGTTGAAAAGTAACTCGAGATAGGGTTTTAGGATAAACCAAGAGTTCAATAAAAGAATCTTATAAATTCATTTGCTATTACCTTTTGTCGTTTCTTCATATAGGCGTGATTGTGATAAAGTCTTGTATTTAATTCAACGTATCGAATTAAAAGTTAAATCGTTTTGTTTATAGATACCAAGCCAACAATGCTTAGGATTATTATCTTGCTGAAAACGCCAATATTTCCACAGCATTTCTTGATCTCAGGAAATGCTTTTTATGATTTTAACATGGACCAGTCATGACCATGCGTTAGCTTCCCTATATAGGGTGAGTAATGTAAATTGGACAATATGCTTTCTTATGGTACTAAACTTTTGCAATAGACATAATTAAAATGTGTCTATTATGACAAAATCTGTTTTGACATTTATTGTATAATCTTTGGAACTTTAACGAAGGTTTTAATAGGGTAAATGCATCCCTGTCGGATTTATATTAATAATGTAAGAGAAAATCTTAAAAACGTCAATCACAAATTCATATATACAGTCAAAACTGGTTATAAACAACCTCTTTATAACGAACACTGGATATAACGAACTCACAATTTTTTAAATTTTAATAATTAGTTCGTTATAAAAAGTGTAATGGTTCATAGTAATTTTATAACGAACTTTTTTTTCTAATAGAACCGTCAGTTCGTTATAAAGTGTGTTGACTGATTGATATGGCGAAGATTTTAGAACCATTTTTTAATAATGATGTTAATTAAGTAAGAACTAATCAGTATTCAGAACATAAAAACGATTAAGAAACGATTATTAAGAAAAAAAAAATTTTTTTATTTATAATAAATCAATTTCTGGAATCTAAGAAAAATTTAAATTTTCTTTTAAAAGTGTCAAGTGTTGTATCTACATAAGAAAGATTTATTAATTTTAAAGAATCGAATTGTGAATAAGTATGTGAGGATTAATTGATCATTTTAAATTTTTCGTTTGATAATAAATTTTGTAGAATTTTTATAATAATCAATATTCAATTCGTCTTATTTAATAAAACCTTATTAGCAAAACCGTCATAACTTGAAATCATTTCGACTTTTTCATTCGCTAAAATGAGTTTTTCCAGGCAATTAACTATACATTATATCATAAAAATTCAATTGTAATTAATATCTCCAAATACGCTTGAAAACTTTAAAAAAAAATTATCGAAGAAATTTTGATCATTTGTGGTAAATTAAATTTCATGAGGGCTGGTTGCGATCCAGTGAACTGTATAGCAAAAACTGTTGGCATATTTTCGAGCTATACTGAATAAAAAAACGTCAATTTTTTTATAATAAAAAATTAAACGTTTGATAAACGGTGCTAGGCTAAGCGTTAAAATATTTATTGCTCAATTTGGATTAGGATAATATATAACTTTTTTAACATTATTACATTGTAATTTTGTTTTAATATTTTGTATTTTGATGGCATTAAACCTTGCAAGTCATTAAATGGCATGTCAATCGTTCAACTTGTTTCAATCCGTCAAATCAACCTTTATTCACAATCAAAGCTATAGAATAAGTAATATTTAATAGATTCCTTTTATTAATAGTGAAGTTAGAGATAAACATCACGTTGCAACTTAGAGAAAATATATTTATACAACTAAATTAATAATAAAAAATAATATGATATAATTATACAGTACATCAGATTTATCATGCATGCACACAAACTTTTAACAATGCTGTTCCTGTGGTAAACAAGGTATATACTATTTAGGTTACTAATTTATCAGGTTATCGCAAGTGTATTCTTGAAGCAATTCATAATATGCTTTTATTACTGCATATCCAAAATCAGTTCTTAATAAATGAGCCTTATTGGTTTCTAAATTCTTATCTGGAAGTCCCCATGAATTATAAATATTTCTTAAATCAATCTCTTTAATATACGGTCCAGTGAATTTAGCAATTCTTGATCATTTAAAATTGGCTTCATCAGTTGTTCCCAAATATCATCAAATCGATAAAATCCGGGTACATGGATTGCGACACTTCTTATTATCACTTGTTCCAAAACGATCATTCGTGGAAATTCTGTAATGTGACCGTCATCATTCTTATTTTTAAATAAACTAAAAAAACATCTTTCAACTTTACGCTTTATTGCACTTAAATCCGTACTTGAACTCTCATTAGACATTATTTCTAATAAAGAATTTTGAATAAATTCCTTTTCTCGTTCATAATAGACAAAGGCACAAACTCTTAATTTATCTTTTTCCAGGTATTCAAGACACTTCTCCAATACAGTGGTGAATTTATCCATTAGAGAGATAAATTCCTTGTGAGGATCGTCATTAATTGAAATTGATTCTGATTCTCTGAATTGATGCTTTGTTTCTTTATAACTCGTATAAAGGCATATTCCCCAACCAAAAGGTTTTAACGACACATTATCCAAAGACATAGTAATCAACAAATTATGGTCTGATCTTTGAGGAAAATCTTTAGTTGGAACTCCAACAAACTTGAATATGCAAAACAATGATTATCAAATGCAACGATTCTGAAATGTAAAACAAATATCCTATATACTGTACCTGAGCTTGCCTGGGCTTAACGTTCAAGTAAGGAGAATTCTTCAGCTTCTCATCATATTTTATAATATTTTTGACGACGTTATAATCAGTCTTTGCTCGTTCATCATAAACATCTATGTTAGATAAATAATCATTCAAATCTTCAATATCAGCATCAGCATCGTCTCTAACTTGAATTAATTTTTTTAATTTTACGGCTTCCTCAAGTGATAAATATGGGATCGCCGCAATGGTACCTTTGGCTTCATTTCTACATGTATTTACAAACTGACAACTTTTACATCTATCATTATAGTGCCAAGGTAGTTTTGGTGTTTTTATAATTCTTGGTAATTTTTCACGAAATAAAAGTTCTACCTTTGGAAGTAAAGGGTCTATAGAGAATTCCTGCAACTTTAAAGGTGGCAAATAAATTCCACCCGTGTATGAAATAGTAAGTTCAGGGATGTCTTGAACAATAAATCCAAGTAGGTATGCATAGAGAGCTACTTGAAGCTAAAAAACCGTCAGAAGGAGGAAATTATAACTTATTAGAATTTCATAAATTCAAGAACGTTTAAATTTTACCTTATGATTATCCTGTATACATTTTGAAGACTTGGCGTCATATATCAATAACTTCTTCTTGCCACCTTCTTCTTTAACTATAATGAAATCAGGTTTGAATTGTCTGATTTCAATAATATTCTTTATATTGAACTTTTTATAAAATTCTTCATGCACATTAAATAACATTTGACAAAATATTTGGCCACATTTAGCCTCTCTTAGTAAATTGATGGTTTCATCATGTGACAACTTTCGTTTAATAAAATTATCTTTATGTAAACTCCTTAAATGATTTTCAACTTCTATTTCAAAGTTTCTTCCACGTTGTAATGATGCGCCACGTAAAGTACGACCTTTCATACTTTGTAAAATTGGTTTTTTATCGTGGGATCGCCTTGATTTAAACTTTAAAAATTTATCGCAATTTAGGTAATAGTAATTTGATATATCTGATATCGTTATTGAAGCGACCTTTTCTTGGGAGTCTTGAGAATCTTCATTAGGCTTTAATGTTAGGAGTAATAAAAACGACCATTATTTCATTATTCACGGACGAAAGATTTTCTCCGGTGCATTCCCGGTGCATGATATTTGAAAAAAAATGGAAACGTTACCGTATTTCGGAGTTTTTTCCTTATTGGATTAGAATCATCCTTCATTTCCTCCATTTTCAAGTTGAGACAAAGTAAGTGACGAAATAAGTGTTGTTATAATGGTAAACCTAATCGTATTGCACTTGATTAACGAAAGATCAAATTTAAAAAGAAATTATAAAAAATATATATATCTTTAAAATGAGAAACGAATATTTTTTTTTTTCGAATAGGAATTTATAAGTTTTTTTTTGATTATTAAATGTTTTTTATTTTTATCATTGTAAAGTTCAAATGAAGATATTTATAGATATGGAACTTTCCATTTTGTGATAACAATAACTATTGTATTAATGCCAATTTTAGCAATTTTTAAATGAAAGAGATTTTAAATAAAGTTCCGCAGCGAACCATTACTTTATTTGGATACAATAAAATTACGACTGCGGACGGTCAATTACTTGTGACCAGGGTGGGTTAGTACATTATAATAGCATACAAATTTCCCAATTAGTAGTACTAATCTAAATTAATTTTTAAAACAATCTAGGATTTCATTGTATTTTATGTTGCTTTGTTGTTCATAATAAACCTTGCTACGCCGCAAATTTATATTTATTATTAATTATTAAACCGGAAATTTAATTAATAAAAAAGGTTGTTCGCCCATTTTGAAGAGCGAGCAAATATTGTGAGCGGGAAAACCCTTAAGTTTCGACGTACCATCGATGCTATGAGTTTCCATATACAATGCTAAAACTTTTTTATTTAAAATAATGCAAGTACAAAATACAATTATCGGCAGGTAGTATTAAGCTAAACTTATCACGTAGCCATTTAACGGAATTTGTATACGAACCTACATGGTGTCAAACGCCCGTCTTGCCTTGTAAAACGTTCTGTATAATACCCGGGGTACAATACATTCGGATTTTTGGGGTACTATACTAGGGTACTATGATCGGAGGATGCTATCAGAGAGAATTAAAAATGATCAATTTGTATTTCATTTTAAGTTTTATTATATTTTTTTAAAAATTTATAAAATGAGTTAAAAATAAAATAAAATAAAAATAAAAATGTCAATATATATCTAATAAACTTTATAATGAACATTACATATTATCATGAAAATAAACTTCACGCTGAAGTTCGAGCTAAATTATAATAAATATAGACTTTAGCTTGATGATTTTATACTAAATAGACTGGATTAGAATGAAACTAATATTATATTTTGTAATTCCCTCACAAACCAGTTCTTTAACAGTGGCGTTGTAAAAATTATGAAATCATTTTAACGCGAGAGGTTGTTTTGAATTTTTCCAATTTGCACGATAGACTTTTCCAGAGCTGCCTGTACCAATCTTATGAACATTGCTAAAATGATTTTTATTTGTAGTATTTAACATTTTTTTTTGAGATTGCTTCTTCAATCTGATTAATAGACTCATTCAAATTATTTGGCGTCTTTACATTTTGATTTTTTTAATTTTATTTATAGCGAAATAATAAAAATTCTTGGAGAAAAAGCAAAAAAAAAAAATGTACAGTATTAGTGAAGTTTCTAAGCCATCGGTCAATAATCCGGTGAAACTGTGAAAAAAAATATTTTTTCTTGTGTCTATGATTTTCCAAAAAAAATTATCATTTACTATACTTAGAAATATTGTTAATTTATGAAATGGAATAACAAGTATCTGTCGCTCACTTCAATATTTATTCAATATTTAGGAAATGTAGGTGTGGCACTTCAGATGGACCCTTCAGCTCGTCATGATGGCGCAGTCAGGTGGGTGACTTTTTTATTATTTTTATTTATTTATTTCTTTAATTAATCTCCGCGATTTAATTGATTTAATTAATTTTATTTTTCTAAAATATTTAGGTAATTTATATTTTTAAAAAATACCCATGAATTTTTTTTATTTTAAAATATAATTTTTTTTGTTTGTTAATTTATATTTTAAATTTCATTTTTTTAATTGATTTTTTAATTTTAATTTGGATTTAATTATAATACCGTATTCTTCCGAAAATAAGCAACATATTTTTGTTATAGTGTTGCTTATTTTCGGGTAGTTTATGAATCTTCGAAGAAAAATAAAATTAAAAATCCGAAATTTGATCAACACAAATCCCGTGATTGTAGATCATCTATTTATCTCAACACGAAATACGCGAACTTGTTTTAAA